>JAJIBD010015481.1:0-17981 GCA_021461705.1 Cryptotis parvus | reverse complement strand
CCTAATTTTTTTAAATTTTTTATTTTTACAATTACAAAGATATACAATTAAAAAGTTCATATTTGGGTTTTGGTCATACAGTGTAGCAGCACCCATCCCGCCACCAGTGCCTCATCTCCCACCACCAACGTCCCCGGTTCCCCCCCTCCCCCAGCCCTCCTCCATGGCAGGTTCTTTATTTCTTTCCATTTCTCTATCTTTCTCTTTTCCTTCCTCTCCAGACTATGGATTACAGAACATACATGAAAGGGTTGTCATGTGTATCCTTTTGCCTCTATTTAATGCTCAGTTCTAGGTTGGCATTAGTACCCTCACAATTGTTAGCACACTGTTCCATTTTCTGTCTTACCTAGCCTCTGAAACCTACACGTTTGTGATAATTTCCACCTTTGACAGGACCTCCTGATGTATGTTTCACTTGACCTTGGATATTGGTATCATAATATGTACCTATATATTTATGTTATGCAGATAAATGCAGTCATTCTGTAACTGTCTCTCTCCTTCTGGCTAATTTCGCTCAACATAATCTTCTCCATGTCCATCCATTTGTAGGCAAATTTTATAACTTCATTTTTTCCTAACAGCTGCATAGTATTCCATTGTGTAGATGTACCAAAGCTTTTTATCCAGTCATCTATTTTCGGGCACTCTCGGGTTGCTTCCAGATTCTGGCTATTGTGAATAATGCTGCTATGAACATAAAATTTGCTACCTTCTCTCCTTGGGTTTATTTTAGCTAATTTCTTCCAACTTCCCAATAAAACACTTTAATAATGTCCACTTCTTATTACTTTTACCTTATTAATTTAGATGTTAATTACTCATCTATGTATGCTTTAGCTTCATCTTTTATTATATAAGTAATTTCTAGTTACCTTTATTATTATTTGACCCAGGGGTATTTTAGAAGCCTTTTTTTTTAACTGTTTATATTGACTTTAACTTGATTTCCAAAACTTAAAAAAATTAAAACAAATTGGGGCTGAAGACACTTAGTAAAGTTAAGGAGGATGCTTTCCTTGTACACAGTCAACCAGGGTTTGATCCCTGGAATTCCATATGGTTCATCTAGCACAGAACTAGGAATAAGCTCTGAACATCATTACGTCTGGCTCCAACACACACACAATAAACAAATTTATAAAATATTACAGGAATAACACAGGAAGTGCCTGCATATCTTTCCCTGGTTGTACTGCTAGCAGTTTACCATTTACACATGTACTTGAACTCTCGTCAATTCTCTAATTGTTCACCCAGTTGTGTTTTCCTGAACCATTTAAGATTAAGTTCTTACATCTTTTTTCTTTTAAGCTTAATAAGAACTGTTTTTACAACCAGTTCTAGGAAAGGGTAAATCACATTTTACTGACAGATAGGATAAGAGCATGGTAGATTAAGACCATGTCTGTGGTAATGATCTGCTTTCCAAGTATGGAAATCAGAGTGATATCAGATAAGTCATAAGCATAGGAAAATTTGTTAAAGTATCTGTGCAATAGTAGGTATATTAATAATAATGAGAATGTTTTAGGGAACTGGATATCAAGGAAGAAATGAGGAATTTTCTCTACCATGAGTAATGTTAGGTAGTGACATGGGTTCAGAGAAAAATATGCCTCATTCAAAGTGTTCAGTCCAAGGTGCACACTTAAAACAAAATACAAATAGTTCCCTGCCTTACAACCAGAACCTTTATGGAATTAATTCATTGTGATGGATTCTGAAAAGAAACTGGAAACAAAAACAGACCAAACCCTGCAGTTTGTTTATCATAGTGTCAGTGCTGTAGCCTAAATTAAGTTCCCAAATGCCAATTTGTTTTTGGGTCTTACCCAGCAATAGTCAACGCTTACACCTGACTTATTTGTGTTGTTTTTAAAATATTTTTATTATACCACAGTGTTTTATTATACCACAGTCCACTCCATGAGGACCTCCATTTTCCACATCCAGAATTCCCCCTCATCAGAACTCCACCCAGCAGACCAGCCTATCACAGCCCGGCTCATCGAGATCCACCCTGCTGCAGTCTTTTTTTAATCCGCCCAGGTATGCTGATCCAGAGACAGACATGGGGCAGAGCTGCTACTGGCTCCACTTGTGCCCAGCGGCTCATGAGGTGCCCGGGAGGGGTGACAGGTTCTAGCCCTGGCCTGCCACCCCAGCAGAGCCTCACAACAAGCCAGACGACCCTCCACTCCATGAGGACCTCCATTTTCCACATCCAGACTTCCCCCTCGTCAGAACTCCACCCAGCAGACCAGCCTATCACACCCAGCTTGCGCGCCACAAGCGGCCATGCGGTTTCATCAATAAATGCTGGATTTTTGAGATGACTACAAGATTATGCTACCGGCACGGCAGAGCCTGGCAAGCTACCCGTGTTGTATTTGATATGCCAGATACCAGTAACAATTATAAACCTCATTCCCATGACCTGATGGAATGGTTTGAGGCTCTTATGTTCCTGGAGCAAGCAGGTGCCCTTCGGCTTTATTTATATGAGACAGGTCATATGGAGATGTTACTGGTGCCCACTCGAGCAAATCGATGATGATTGGGAAGACAGTGATACAGTGATACCACAGTGAGATATAAAATTACAAAGATTTTCATGATTGAGTTTGTGTCATCAGTGTTCCAGCAACCATCCCTACACTAGTGCACTATTCCCACCCACAATGTCCCTAGATTCCTTCCCTCACCCCTAGTCTGCCTCTATAGCAGGAACTTTTTTTTTCTCTCTCTCTCTCTCCTTTCTCTTACACATTGTGACTTGCCCTACTGACATTTAGAGATCATCATGTAAATCCTTTTGTGTACATTCAAGACTCAGTTCTAGTCTGGCATTACCATTTCCCAAATTTAGTAGAACACTGGTATATATAGCACAAATGAATGCAGTCATTCTATATCTGTCCTTTTCCTTCTGATTAATTTAACTCAGAATGATAATTTACATGTCCATCCATTTGCAGGTAAATTTCATGACCTCGTTTTTTCTAACAGCTGCATAGTATTCCATCGTATAGATGTACAAAAGTTTCTTTAGCCAGTCTTCTGTTCTTGGGCATTCAGGTTGTTTCCAGAATCTGGCTATTGTGAGTAGTACTGCGATTATAGTGTTTCTGCTGTGTGTTTTTGGGTCTTCAGAGTATATTCCCAGAAGTGGTATTGCTGGGTAAAATGGGAGCTCAATATCTAGTTTTTGGAGGAATGTCCATATTGTTTTTCAAAAGGGATGGACCATTCAGCACTTCTCCCAATGGTGTATGAGAGACTCTTTTGAGGTGCAGAATCTTTTCAGTTTCATATAATCCCATTTGTTTATCTTTGCTTCCATTTGCTTTGTCAATAGTGTTTCATATTTGAAGATGCCTTTAGTTTTGATGTCTTAAAGCGGTTTTACTACGTTTTCTTCAATGTACCTTATAGATTCTTGTCTGATGTTGAGATCTTTAATCCCCTTGATCTGACTTTTTGTTCATGACATTAGAAGGAGGTCTAAGTTTGTTATTTTAAATGTAGCTGCCTAGTTTTTCCAGCACCACTTGTTGAAGAGGCTTTCCTTTGACCACTTAATATTTTTTTGCTTCCTTATCAAAAGATAAGTTATATATTTGCGAGTGTGTCAGGATATTCAGTTCTATTACATAGGTCTATAGGTCTGTCTCTATAACAATACCATGCTGTTTTAATTACTACTGCTTTGTAATAGAGTTTGAAATCTGGGAAACTGATAACTCCTATTCTTGTTTTCCCAAAGATTACTTTAGTTATTTGTGGGGGCTTATTACAAATTTCAGAAATGTTTCAGTCAATTTCTTTGAAGAATGTCATGGGTATTCTTATAGGGACCACATTGAATTTTTATAAAGCTCTAGCGAATATTATCATTTGAATAATGTTAATTCTCCCAATTCATGAGCATGGAATGTGTTTCAATTTCCTCAGGTCCTCTTTTATTTCTTGAAGCAACGTTTTGTAGTTTTCTTTGTACAGATCATTTACATTTTTTAGTCAAACTGATTCCTAGTTATTTGATTTTCTGTGGTGAAACTGTGAATGGGATCGCTTTCTTAATATCCCTTTCTTCTCTTTCATTATTTGCATCTAGGAAAGCCATTGAATTGTGGGTGTTGATTTTGTACCCTGCCATTATGCTATATGAATCTATTATTTCTAGGAACTTTTTGTAGAGAGTTTAGGGTTTTCTAGGTATAATGACATGTCATCTACAAATAGTGATAGCTTTACTTCTTTCTTGCTTATCTGGATGCCCGTAATGACATTTCCTTCTCTAATTGCTATGACAAATACTTCCAGTACTATATTGAATAGATGTGATGAGAGAGGGCAACCTTGTCTTGTCCCCGATCTTAGAGGGAAGGTTTTAGTTTTTTTTCCCCATTGAGAATAATGCTTGCTGTGGTCTTGTAATTGATGGCTTTGACTATATTGAGGAAAGTTCCTTCAATTTCCATTTTATGGAGTTTTTTAATCAGGAACAGGTGTTGGATCTTGTCAAATGCTTTGTCTTCATCTATTGATATGATCTTATAGTTATTTTTCTCTTATTGATATGACGAACTATGTTGATTGACTTGAGGATGTTCAATCATTCTTGCATTCTTGGGATTAATCCCACTTGGTCATGGTGTATAATCTTTTCGATGAGTCTTTGGATTCTATTTGCTAGTATTTTGTTGAAAAGCTTAGCATCTGTGTTCATCATTGAGATTGGTCTATAGTTTTCCTTTTTGTGACGTTTCTGTCTGATGGGTTTGAGGGTGATAGGTGCCTCGTAGCAGTTATTTGGAAGTGTTTCTATTTCTTCTATTTCCTGGAAGATCTAGAAAAGTCGTGGCAGTAGGACCTCTTTTAATGCTTTGGAAGATTTCACTGGTGAATACATCTGGACCTGGCTTTTGGGTTTGGGCAGACTTTTGATTACTGATTGAATTTCCTTGGTGCTGATAGGTTTGTTCATTTATTCCAACTCTTCTTGTTGTAGCCTTGGGAGGCTATAGGAACTGAGGAATTTGTCCATTTTTCCTAGGTTCTCTGGTTTCATAGCATACACAGTCTCAAAGTAATCTCTGATGATCCTTCGAATTTCTGTGGTTTCTGTTGTGATGTCCCCCGTTTTATTTCTGGTTCTATTTATTTGGGTTTTCTCTTTCCCATTCCTTGTGCATCTTGCAAGTGGTTTTTCAATTTTGTTTATTTTTTTCAAAGAATCAGCTCTTGCTTTCATTGATCTTTGGATTTTTTTTTTTTTGCTATTCCAGATCATTTATTTCCACTGTAAGTTTTATTATTTCTTTCTTCCTGCCTGGGTTGGGCTCCTTTGGTTGGTCGCTTTCTTAGTTCTTAAACTATGAAGTCAAATTGTTTATAATGGCCTTTTCTTCTTTTCTGATAAATGCTTGCAGTACTATGAGCTTTCTTCTTGAGACTGCTTTCACTGTATCCCACAAGTTCTGATAGCTCTGATAGTTATCTTCAGTCTCACTTGTTTTTAGGAATTTTTGAATTTCCTTTTTGATTTCTTTTATTACCCTCTGGTTGTTCAGCAGTGAACTGTTAGTTTCCAGGTATTTGGTATGACTATTCATTTCTGCCTGTGAAAACTTCTATTTTCAGTGCATCATGTTCTGAGAAATAGTTAACACAATTTCTAGCTTCTTGATTTTATGGAGGTATGTTTTGTGGCTCCTCATGTCATCTATCTTGGATAATGTTCCCTTTGCGCAGTAGATGGTGAGGTCCTGGAGCATAGGGGAAGCCATCTCTCCCACATGAAATACAGTGTGGTGTTCATGGATATCTTTTGTGTCAAACAAAACTTAGTTCAGATCCCTCTTCTACTATTTCCTATCTACCTATTCTCAGGCAAGTCATACAAAAATCTTTTTTGCTTCTAACATGGAAGACAATTATTATATTGAGTACTTAGTTGAAGTAAATGTAATAGTGTATTTCATTATACATAGTCTAACACCTAGTACATGATAAATTATTTGTTCATTATAATCATATTCATCATCCCTGAATGAAAACATGTGTTTGTTCATATGTGTATACACAAAATAGGCCCTACATATTGTATATTTCAGTTCTCCTTGTCTCTCTAGTAACATAAACTCATGTTTTGAGAACTTCAGTTTCAGTTATATAGGAATAAGTTGTCATCTGTGATAGATTTAAAGCATGCAGTTAAGTTTATGTCAAGTAAAAGTGAATCCAAGAGGCCCAATACAAGCTATTTACTCCAAACCACACAATAAACCAGTCACTTTGGGGGTCTGGAGATGGCTCGGTAACCCTGTAAGTCTGAGATGAGAATTGTTGCAGCCACCTATGCCAAGCACAATCCCAATGGTTCTGTTCTCTGTGACCCCTGGCACTGCAAGTGATCTCTGGCCACATGAGAGCAGGATGTGTGCAAGCATCCCAACTAAAGGGTACAGTCTTTGGTGAAGACCATGGCAAGGAATACAACTTCTGGGTGAACTCATGTGTGATTAAAATTAAAACATATCATCCCCAGTGAGTACAAAAAGTGTGCATGTGCATATCATGAAAAGAGTGATGTCGGGAACTCCGCCAGGGTCCCCCGACAGTGTCAGGACAGAAGTTCTCTTCTACCTCCGAGGACGCCGGGAGAACAGATGAAAACTCACGAGTCCTGTGCAGTTCCAAAAATGGCTTTTAATAGTAAAAAAGCTCTTCCACAGCACTCCAATACAATGAACAAACTCTAGCTCTAGTCCGAACTTAGACCATACAAAAGAGCCTAGATCTCCCACCAAAGAGAGAGGATGTCACCTGAGCTGAGTCCTACCCAGAAGATGGAGCAAAAGGCCAAAGAGCAAAAAGCAAAAGGCCGAAAGCTAAGAGGCCCAAAGCCAAAAGGTGAAGGGGCCTCAAGTCAGCCCCTTATATACACCAAAGTAATCCAATTGGGAGGGTCATGTCAACAAAGAACTCTAAACAGAGTGTAGTGCCACACCCTATTGCAGGTATAGACAAAGGTTATGCCAAGGTCTAATCCTTTCTACCAAGATTATCTCTTATGTAAAACACTGGAGAGAGAGAGGGCTGATATAAAGTAATACATCTTAACTTCATGAGCTTCATGTAATCTAGATGGTACCCACAAAGGTCCTCCTTATTATTATCTGCACCAGGGTGATTCTGAGTATCTTGTTCTCGTGTACTGAAAGGGTCACACTCGCCTGCTTAGAGCAAACTAGTATGATCCTTCCTATAGTCTTCCTATAGTCTCAGCGTAGCCAAGGTGGTAGTCTCCTGGTAAATTCTAAAACTGTCCCACGCTGGGTGCAGTGGGTATAAAGAGGAGCTGTGCCCAATCTAGAAAACATAGAAGTCTTAGTAGATGTATAAGTCAGAAGTTATTCAATCAAGGTGACTTCTGTAAGTGCCACACCCTCTAGCAGTGTTTACATAGAAGAGAGGTCTCATTAGAATGAACCTTGGCTTAAGTAGATTAAGCTGAGAGTGGGCAAAACAACAAAGCTCCCAGGTTAGCTAAACCTGTCCTCTAACAGAGTGAGACATGTACACAAGCACTGGGAGTTAAAGGAATGTGATCCCTAACAACACCATGGTTGAGTGTGTTTGTGTGTGTGTGTGAGCACCACAGACTGATATGCAATCCCAGGTGAACATCAAAACCAAATGTGTGAGCACCACAACCAAACTTTTGTGTAATTCCTGATCTTTGCTATATAGGCAACAGAGGGAATTAGGAAAACAGAATTAAAAATAAATTTTAGAAAGCTTGTTCTTGTCTTAATAGATGTGTGCACAACCCACAAACTTTAGTGCTTGGCTCATAACATGTGCTCAATAAATTATATACTTACACTGTGTTTCGAGTAACAACTGACTACTCAGTGAATACTAGCTTATACTTCCTCAAAAGGAGACTGAGGTTGCAGAAACTCCCTAGAAAGTTTGTCGTCATTCTATTTAGCACATGTATGCATTAATCCATGATAACAGTATGAGATTATGTAAGGCCAATGTGAGGCTCTTATGTATTAGAAAATGTCCCAAGTTTTAATAACTAATTTATGGCAAAGTAGGCATTAGGAATGAATATTCGTTTCTTTCCTACTCCAAAACACTGAAGTTTGTACCCAGTCAGCTATTATAAAGAACTTGATGTTTGGCCTTAGAAAAATACTGATTTATCTTCTACAAGAATATTGGTATTAGTAAAGCAATTTGATTTTGAGTAGATAATGAATTCAAAGACAAACTAGGATCAGGTCATGAAAGAAGGTGGTTAGTGGAATTTAAAAGATGTGATTGTGTTCTCCTTCTGACAGACTTATTGATTCTGGCTTTATAATGGCTAGAGAAGGATGGGGCTCACCATCTCATGCACTAAGACCCTCCCAGTCTAGCGCAGGTCAATATAGAAAAAGAATCAGTTACTTTCCTTTTGAAATTTAGGAAAAAAAACTTGCCGATTTTTGTCATCATTCCCTATACATCTATTGCTCTCCAACTTTGCTTTCCACATATTTGTTCCATAAAACTGTCTACATACTCTTATCCAGAGTTTCTCACATTCAGGTGTATTTTCCAGAATTCCAGAGCAAAGAAAGGTATTTAACTGACCAGTATTGAATGAAGGGACTATTTACTGAAGAATGGGTAGAGTCAAGGAACTGGCAAGAGAGTGGGACACTCAAGAACAGCAAGAGACAGAAGCTGCTACCAACCATAAGCCAAAGGAGGCAAGGATAAGAAACATTATTCTGTAAGCTCAGTGAAAGGTGGGATCATGAAACAGGTCCTACCTTCTTGGTGGTAAGTAAAGGAGCAGCCCCTAACAATCCGAAAGACAGCATGTAGAAAGCCAAGGAAGTCATTGACCTTATCTTTCTCCTATAATCCTTTGATCTCTCTCTCTGAAGTTTGGAATTGGTCAAACTCAACTGGTAGAAGCATGGGAGCCTAAGTTGATAGACTCTATAGAGGTCATTCTCATGGGGGTACAGAGAACATAAGAGAGAGGTGGATGATGGATCTTGATGTGGAAGATGGGAAATCTTATCCTCCTAGCCCCAGTTTTCCTTGGCCTTGGATATTTGTCTCATACTATTTGGAATCTACTATGTGTGGGGGGCGAGGGTTGGTAAGAGAGAGAAGGGACCAATTTGATAATAATAGTTGGAAATGTTAACACTAGATTAAAACTGAGTATTGAAAATAAGTAATGGAATTTACATGAGAACCCCCTTCAGTGTCTGTATTGCAAACCACAATGTGAAAAAGGAAAGAGAAAAGAGAGAGAAAGAGAGAGAGAGTACCTGCCATAGAGGCAGATTGTTGGGGGAGGGAGGTGGGAGGGAAACAGGACACGTTGGTGTTGGAAAACATGTACTGGTAGAGAGATGGTGTTGAAACACTGTATGACTGAAACTCAATCATGAACAGACTTATAGTGGTCTATGGCACAGTGATTCGTTAAACAAATAGATAGTAAATCAGCACTGCAGACCAGCTTTGTCTCATAGCATCTATTCTTATGTTTTTTTTTTTTTTGCTTAAAAACACTGCACTATCCAACTCAAAAATCACATTGAGCAATGTATCAGTACAATGTAATGTCAGTTCATACTTTTTCCCAGAGTCTAACTTGTAGATAGGGGTATTAAGAGGATTTGCTACTCTTAATATAATGCGCCTGAAGATAGGGGAACAACTAATAAATACAAAGTAAGTGGCTTCTACACTCTCTTTTTGTGTAGCTGACCATCAAAAACTAGATTGATGAGTTGTATCTTCCTTCTTTCATCATCCATTCTTTTTCTCTAGATTGTATTAGAGCTTCAGGGATTTGTAACCAGTACAATAACCACAAAATTTATTCCTATAGGACCTAAGTTATTACTGGTTAACTCTGTTGGGTTGCCTCAGTTTTATATAGGCTATGGCTATGTATTTCTTTTACTGCAACTGACTGTGGTGAGGGCTAACTCCTTTATCTCCACTTAGAGATCTCTCATGGTGGTGCACAGGGGTTCATATAGGGTATTGGGGGGTTGAACCTGGGTCAACCACATGCAAGGCAAGTGCCCTACTAGCTACTATCTCTCTGAATCCCCAAGCCTATTATTATTGGAAATTGGTAAACCACATTTATTCAGTCATTCTTTCAGGCCACCACAGTAAAGCAGTAACATTGTCTCCTCAAGTCATTCAGCCAAATACAGTCTCATTATTTTCTGTCTTTGGTTCAGCATATTGAGGCACCAAATATGACCACCAAGTAATATCCCCTTTAATTAACCAGTAACTGAGTCTGGATATTAGTTAAATGTCTATGTGCAGTGCTTAAAGTCCAAACATAATAATTGTAAAGTCTTTTCATAGTGGGTTTCATGAGGAAAACTTTCCCTCTGCACACCCAAACTTGCTTTGTCATCTGATCAGAACTCTTTTCCCATATCTGCACAGCACTCTCTCCCCATGCACTTTCATACTTCTGTTCCAACATCACCTCTTCAATGGTACTTTCCATGACATCCATCTCTTAAAAAATGCTCCTGGCTTACTATGTCTCTTGTGAACTCCTTACCATAAATCAATTTTCTTCATAGTACTTTTTGCCTTTGAAATATGTGGGTTTTGTATCTGTCTCCTCTATTAGCCTGCAAACTCCATGAGGACTCACCTGCATCCTTGGTACCAGGTTAGGAAATACATAACCACCTTCTAGAACACTCTGAACAGATGTCATCCCAGTGCCTGATATGTTAGGGATTTATCATCATTACTGCAATCTTCCTTATGCATATATTTGAATGTCATGTAAACCACAGGGATGAGATTACAAATTAGTGTTCTGTACCTGGGGCTAATTGATATTCCTTCTTGGCCTCTATCCATCTTCCCATCCTTCATCCCATCACACAGAACACTGATTTTCTTCCCTTTGGCCTTGGAGCCCCACATGCTTATCTACAAAATATTGATATAGATGAAATATCCTTTAGGAGTCATATTCATAACTAAATGTTGACACCCAACCTGATTGAATTCTGAGTCATGAAACATTTTTATCTAAGGTCTCACCTACTAGTGCCTAGGCACTGTTTTCTTTCTCACAAAACATAGCAGCAGCCCTAGCTAAGATCTGCTTTATGGGTTCTAATTTTTTATAACATCCCCAGCCACAGCTTGAAGGAGTAGGATACATTTCACCTCTTGTGATCACTCTGGAACCATTTATGACTTGTCATATTTAGGAGATAAAGATTAAGCACATTATACAGACAGTTTCAACGGTCATTTCATGAGTTATAAAGTGGACATTTATTGAGTTTCTTTTCTGTGCAGGCTCTAGGCTAGATGTAATCTATGTTACTCCTCTAATTTGCAAAATAAACTGGGTGTTAGATGTCAATTTTGCAGGTAAGGAAAATTAGATTTAGACTGGTGGAGTAATCTATTGCTAGCTTCATACCTGAAAGGTAGTGTCTCATCTTCAAGCTAGGATAATTGGTCTCTTAATAAACGTTCTTTTGGTGTGTGTAGTAAAACAAGTTTATTGGGGGAAATAAATGGAGGGTTGGAGAGAGGAAAATTTAAAGGCATGCACAAAGAGAGAAAATGGGTACTTCTTTTTTCCCTAAAAATCCAAATGTGGAGGAAGATAAGGATATTTTCCATAAAAAATCGATATTTTCCATCACCAACTTTGTAGAAAATTCATTACATAAATAGCTAGCAGTTAATGAAGTTTTCCTGGGGGAGAAAACATTGAACTTCTGGGGTCCATGCTTGAGTTCCTATAGCAACCTTTGTGTATTCCTGGTGTTCTCTTCTATGCTTCCACCTGGAATTCTGTTTCTTAGTGCTTTTCCAAGCTCCTGAGATGGGTCTTTAGTGTCAAAGAGCTACATGCCTTTAGGCACAGTTAGCTTTCAGATACTATTATACCCATTATACATACAAGGGCTTCCTGTCTTTCTGCTAGCAATATTTCCCTTACAGATTCCACTGTTTTAAATATACAAAGATTACATGGGCTTGATGGAGCAACTGTGACCTTAATTCTCTGTCCACAGTTTCTGGGTTCTTCAGTATTTTCAAGAATAAAAATATTAAATATTTGTAGCTAAATTATGACATCATTAGTCTGACCGAATCGAGAAGGCATCAATCACATTGCACCATTTTCAACACTGGAGAAGAACTGTTTCTCAGAACATGCAACAAAAGAGGCATTGGTGGTTTCAATGTCCTTGTCAACTCGCCATGAGCATTGATTCATTTCAGTGCCTAACAAACAGAATCAGACAATTACACATGAATAGATGTGGCTCACTGCCTGCAGTTTCTATCTTCATTGTCTACAATTGTCTACACACCAACATCCACATACAAGGAAAAAGAAATTGACAAATTCTACATGGAACTGGAAGAGTTCTATAAAGAATACCACACCTTCTGCAAGATCATGGTCCGTGATTTTAATGCCAAGATAGGACCAAGAAGATTGGCCGAATAACTCCATATCAGGACCCATGGCCTAGAATGGAACGGACAGGGTGAGAGACTACCTGAGTTCATGTCAAACAAGACCATTCAGGGTAACTCACAGTTCCAGAAAGCTGAATCTAAACATTGGACATGGGAATCTTCTGGTGGACAGTTCCACAATGAAATGACAACATCATATTCAATGGACAGTTTTGCCTGACTGATGTCGCTGTCTTCCCAAAATTTCAAACAGGTTTGAACCACCTTCTCCTTTTGTGCAAACTTCTACTTCATGGAGCAGGAAGAAAGTACTGCAAAGTTTAAGAAGAGAACTTGCAGAATGACCACCATCTGGGAGCTCTTTGGCACCATTGAGGGCAACATGGGAAGATGCCTTCATTGATGACATAGACGAAGAATACAATTGACTGGTTCAGCATCTCCATGATTGTGTGAGGAATGCTGAGAGAGAGGAAAGCAGCCAAAGGACGCCTGTCTTCAAAATTCGCCATTGTGGCAAGGCCATTGTGGCCTCAGGCAACCATAAGCTAACATCCAAGCTTGCAAAAGCACTTCAAAGAAGCAATAAAGAAATACCTCAAAGAGCGAAGAGCAGCAATAGTGACCCATGCAGCAGAAGCCAGGAAAAGAAGCATTTACAATACTGTTCTGACTTTGCCAACTATAGCACCAAGATGTCTGCTCTCCGATGTCCTGATGGATCTATCATATCTTCCAGAAAGGCAATGGGAAAGATTATCCATGACTTCTACTCAGATCTCTTTGGTAGCCACGCCCACCTGCCCACATACCAAATTCTGCAGGATGGATATGTTGTTCCCAACATTTTCCCTTCTGAAATCCAGCACGCCATTCCGTCAGTAAAGAAGCGGACCACACCCAACCCAGACAAGGTCAGACCCGAACACCTGAAGAATCTGCTGTCAGTACTCATCAATACACTGGCTCGGCTCTTCACACATTACCTGTCTTAATGCAAGGTCCCTCCCAATGGAAAACCAACAGGATAGTTGTATTGTTTAAGAAAGGAGACATCCAAAACATTGGCAATTATCGCCCACCTTCCTGTTGTCCATCATCTACAAGCTATTCACTCGAGTCATCCTGAACAGGATTGGCAGAAGATTAGATTAAGAAAAACCATGCGAGCAAGCATGGTTCTGGAAAGGTTTCAGCACATTCGACCATATCCAGATAGTAACCAAGCTCATTGAGGTTTGTAGGGAGTTCAAGATGCCGCTCTGTCTAATGTTCGTTGATTTAAAGAAAACCTTTGATTCTGTTGAGACTGAAGCGGTGATCGAAACCCTAGCCAAACAGGGCATTAAAACCCAATACATCAAGATCCTTCTTCAGCTGTATTACAGATTCACCATCAGGTCCTCACAATTCTACAAGGATGCGATTGTTGATATCAAAAGAGGGGTTTGGCAGGGTGATACCATTTCACCAAAACTTTTCAGTGCCACCCTCAAGAACGTCATTCCACAATTAAAATGGGAAGGAATGGGAGTGAAGCTAGACGGCCGGGCAACTATACCACCTCCACTTCGCTTTTTGACATCGTTCTAATAACACCAAACATTAGCCAAGTGGCACAAATGCTGGCTGACTTCGATGGTGGATGTGGAAAGGTAAGACTACAACTAAATCTCAACAAAACAATGTTCATGAAAAATAAACTAGTTCCAGATATTCCATTTACTATCAACTGTACAATTATCTGTAAATGCAGCAGTTATGTGTACCTAGGTCGAGAACTCAACATGATGAACGACCTAAAACCTGAGCTGTGCAGGAGGGAGGAAGAGAACAGCGTGGAATGCCTTCAAGAGCATCGAAGAAATAGCTAAAAAAATAAAGAACCTCTGGCTCCAGACACAAATCTTTTGATTACACTGTTTTCCCTGCATTAACATGCACCTCAGAGTCCTGGGCACTACGAAAGCTGGATGAGAATGCTATTCTGGTCTCCCAAAAGAGGAATCGAAAGATCTATGCTTGGAATATTATGCCTCACTCAAGTGAGAGAAGGAATCCGGGGTTCCGACCTCCAAAGATGATCAAGAATCAGGGACGCTGTCTCGTTTGCCAAGGCGTCGAAAATAAGATGGGCTGGGCATGTAATGAGACTTGAAGATGATGACTGGACTAGAGCTATTACCAACTGGATCCCACGGGTCGTCAAAAGATCACTGGCCGCCCACCTACAAGATGGTCAGACTTCTTTCTCAAGACCCTGAACGAACGGTTTGAGACTCTTCATAATCCTGGGGCTAGCAGATGCCATTGGTCTACACTGCCACTGACAGAGACAAATGGAACCGTTACTGGCGTCTGCTCGAGGAAATCAATGAATAATTGGATGTCAAGTGATCAAGCTAAACACCATAAGCACAAACCCTGTTTTAATTGCCTTTTTATGCCCTAACTGATTAGGATTAAGCACACTCCCTCTTTTATTACCACTACCTGATTGGCTGACAGAGTTCACACCTTACTTTCCCGCAGTTTAAATATCCCTGTTCTGCCTAATAAAGCAGAGCTATTCCCCAAAAGTGGTTTATGGAGACTTCTTTGTGTGTGCTCTATTCCACCTTCCTGGTGTGAGTTCTACTCACTCAGGATCTGACCTCACCAGTGATATCAACAAATAATAAGAATGCTGAGACCCAGAGTTGGAAATAGGCTTACTGGAAAGTAGAAAGGAAAAGGAAAGAATCTTCCCTTTTTGGGGGGAGGAACTTATTACAGGAAGGACCAAGTTAACTTTGTTTTGTTTAGTTTTGATAGAAAAACTGGGTGTGTGCTGAGTGACAATAATGCTGCACACAATGCAGGAAGATAAAGATATGGTTCATTTTTAATTGAATCACTGTGTGATAGACCAAATAGTCCCCAGTTTCCCTGCCACCACCCCTCCCCCACAAACCTGCCTCTATAGCAGGCAGTTTTCTTCTCTCTCTCCCTCTCTCTTTCTTTCTCTCCCTATTCTTTTTGCACATTGTTTTTTGCAATACAGACACTGAAGGGTTATCATGTATATACCTTTACCTACTTTCAGTACTCAGTTCTAGTCTAGCTTTACCATTTCCAACTATTATTGTCAAACTGTTCCCTTCTCTCTCTTACCAACCTTCCAAATTTGTTAATGGTTTGGAATCTATCACAATTGTGTGGGGAGCTGGGGGTGGAGGGAAGATAAAGTTTGTGGTGGGGATTTCGAGTGTAGGAACTTTGAAATGAAACTGGGGCTCCTATAATTTTTATTCATTGACCAGAATGTTACAGAGAGTTCAGGATCCAGCAGCATGCTATGGCCATTTACCTTCCTATTGCCCACTTCCTTAGTCTCCAGATGAGCCTACGCTCTGGGGCAGAACTTTATGATGTTGGACAATTGTTACCTTCCCCTATAACAATCTTCGGAATTAGCAACGAATGTTACAAATATAGGATTGGGATAGTAAAATTGGGTCTTCCCATTGCAGCTTGCAAGGGGAAACTGAGACTTCCTGTTTCAGTCTTCTAAAACTTCAGCTGACAATAACAAAAGTGATACATCAGTCTGAGGTATAGATGCCAGGTCACTTTAAATCTCCGTCCCTGGAACAAGTAGCTAATTAGAATTTAGAATGGGATGGCTGTGGTGGATTTGGCTACAGATAAAAGGAAGCCCCAGGCCTCATCTCTCTCTCTCAGCATATGCTCTCTGGATTCCCTTGATCAGGTAGGGTGGCTTGCCCATACACAGGGCCCAGTACAGATAGGCCACTCAGGGCCAGACAAGGGCCCGTATAGGCAGGGCTCAGATGCCCAGATAAGCTTAGGTATAGGCAGGGCTTGAACACTAGGTAGGTACAAGGTACTGAGCATAGGAGTCTCACCCACATGCATGTGGCTGTGGCCAGGGACTAATAAAAGCCGGGACAGGATGCCAGGAACTTCTGGTGTACAGTTGGGAGGCCATTGGCAGGTACGCATAAGGGTATGAAATCTCATGCTAACTTAGTATGAATGAACTCAGACAATGACTTTTTGTTTCAGAATGATCAGTCTGAAAGTCTGAACAGAGGATTGAAACTGGAGGAAAAGGCTTTCTCTGTTCTTAGGAGGGCAGTGTGTTTTAGCAAGACAATGGCTAAAATAAGAGCTTTACTATTCTTTTGTATAGTGGTAAACCTGTTGCAAAGAAATTGTTCATTTTTGTTTTGACTGGTTACCCTTAAAAAACACTTTCAAAGTTAACAGGCATAACTTAACTTTTTTATTTAAAAAAGTTTTTTCTTTATTAAAAAGAAGTTTCAAGTCCTCCAACCGGTTCCAAGCAATAACATGACTCGCTTTCTGTGAGATTTTCGTCACTAGGCAGAGACCAGCTAGCCACTTTGCCTAGTGACTAGAAATAAAGTTGAGATGAGGATAGTCCTCACCAGTCTCTAATCTTAGATCATGCAGTGAAATGACTGGAGGAGCACCACAATGATGAGGAAATGATATTAAGAAGACCTATCATATTTTCATTTTTAAATCCAGATAAATTCTATCTTCAGTTGAGGAAAACAAAGCTTTCTGGCTTTAGTTGTTTGAGAAAGTGTTAAATGACAAAAAGTTGCACTAGATATTGTTCCATTTCAAATAAACTTACATTTCAATTATGAGTGCATATAGACATGTGAAAAATTGTGGCACTCCACCAAATATTTATGTTTCACATATGTGACCCAGGTAAATATTATTGCTTGTGCCTATTAAATAAATGAAAAAAACAGGCATGGCAGACTAAAGAATCCTCCAAATGTCATACTGCAACATAAAGCCAGGGAGTCTTGCTCCAAGGCCACTGCTCTTGATCACTGTACTATAGCGTGATTTATGACATTATGATGCAGATGGGACTACAGCGATGACTGCAAGTCTCTGTGTTCGCTCATGATTCCCAGGTCCTCCAATATTTTCAAGAACGATAATATTGAATAACAAAGTAGGCTCGACTCAGAGTTGGAAAGTAGTAAAGTTTATTGGAAAGTAAAGAGCAAGGAAAGGAACTCCCTATAAGGGAAAGAATGTTGTAGAGTCCTAAGTTAACTATGGATTTTTATGTGAAATTTTTTATAGGAAAACTGGTCTTTGTGTTACAGGGAATGCAGAGAAATTAATGATATGGGTTTTTCTGCAGATCCTTTTTAAATGAAAAGTGCAGGCTCTTGGCAAATGTTGCAGAGGTTCTAAGGACCTAACAGATCCTTGTTTGGGCATTTGTCTTAGGTATTCTCATCACCCTAGCCTCCCAGCGAGGCTAATTCTGGAGCAGAGTTTTATGATGAACAATTGTTAACTCCCTATTTATCAAAAAGTCCATGAATTTGTAGGAAGTAAAAAACGTAGGATGGGGGCAGCCCAAAACTGGACTGCTCACAGCAGCT
>JAJIBD010015480.1:0-42360 GCA_021461705.1 Cryptotis parvus | reverse complement strand
GGGCAGCTCCAGGGGGATCAGAGATGAGAAGGCAGAGGAGGTGAGCCCCCAGAGGAACTCAAGGGGTACAGAGGGGCAAGGCTGGGAGACTCAAGGTGCGGGGAGGCACACCCCAGGGGGTCTTGAGGGTACAACAAAGAGGTCCAGGGAGACCAGGAATGGGGGCTCTGGATCTCTGGGCATCCAGTAGGAACCAGCTGCACCCTCAACCATGATCTATTGCCCCTGGGCCAGGCCAGCAGGAACCAGCTGCACCCTTAACCATGACCCACTGACCCTGGACCAGGCCCATGTCAGTTCTAGGGTGTCAGAGCTGCCTGGTTCCTGGAGTTGCTCTGTAGCAGGTGCAGTCACGGGGTGGAGACAGTGGGAGGGGACAGTATGCCTGGCATCAATTCGGGCTGTAGGTCAGCTCAGGGGCTGTCACCTGCCTGTCACCTGCCTCCCCTGGTGTCCCAACTGCGCAGTGTCTGGGCTGGGGCTGTGGTACCTGCTTTGGGACTGTTTTGAACTAGGAGGGGGAAGTGGGCAGGCAGCTTACCAAGTGCTGACACTGTCCCCTACAGGGCCTTTGTCCTGATGGCCGGGAGGTCGGGCTCTGGGTGATCCTGCGTCCAGGCCCCTACATCTGCAGTGAGATTGACCTCGGGGGCCTACCCAGGTGAGTACAACAGGTGGCTTATCTGCTGGCCAGGGAGGGCCAGTGAGTTGTGCTGACACTCCCAGGGTGGAGCCAACTCTGCAGGGAAGACTGGTCTTTTTTTTTGAACTGAAGTGCTTTGAACTGAAGTTGCTTTGGACTGAAGTTGGTAAAAACAGGAGAGATAGTACAGCAGGGAGGGCTTTGCCTTGCATGAGGCTGACCTTCGTTTAATCTCCGGCATCCCGTGTGGTCCCCTGAGCCTTGCCAGGAGTACGCCCAGAACACCTTCAGATGTGGTCCCCAAACCAAAACAGAAAAATGGAAGAGGGAAGCAGGCCCAGAAGGCTGTGTAGTAGAGGCCGTCATGGCTGTCACAGTCTTGCTCCACCTGGAGTCTCCCGGCAGTGGTGAGCCTGGTGACATCTCTTCACTGCAGAGCGTGGCCTTCTCCTACCATATTTCTGTTCCGTCTGTACTTACCTGCCTTCCCCCCAAGAACAAACCTGCTGTCCTGATCTCAGTAGTTGCCCTGGCATTTGTTTCATGGGCTGTGAGTGGGAGCAGCTGGTGCTGTTGTCACTGCACGAGTGTCAGGTCCTGCCAGTGCTCTGAGGTTGGGTCTCCTTGAGGTGGGGCACAGAGTTTGTGAGCACGCAGACATGTGGGTGAGCTCTCAGAGGCCTTGCTGTCCTTCCCTTAGCAGCATTGCACCTACTTCCAATGGTACTGTGGTCACTTTCCAATCACTGTGCTGATCAGTCAGTACTGTGGTCACTTCCAATCAGCTCTGCTCATGGAAGGTTGCTGGTCAGCTGCTCTCCCTGTCCTGACAGTGTGCTGGCAGCCAGCCCCCGGGACGACAGAGGGCCATGTGGTCTTCAGTGGACATGGCTCCCACTCTCTGTGCCCATGGCTGCTCCTCTCTGACTTCCTGCACATCCTCCTATTCTGGGGAGGTGAGACTTCAGCATCACCTCTTGCAGCTGGGCCACACCCTCACCTGGGGTCTGGTGTCCAGGGTCAGCCCCATGGGCAGGCGGGTACAGGATTTGCCTCTTAGCTGTGAAGCTGCAGACAAACCTCCTGGGCACTCCGTTGGGTCCTGCTCCCTAGGCGGCCAGCCCTGGGCGCCTGCAAGGCACTAAACTGTGGACTGGGCACCAGGTGGTGGTCCCTTAGAGAAGTCCCTTATGCTAGGGCCACAGATACATCCTCGTGTTCTGAGCCTGTCCAGGACGCCCATGTCGGGCCTAGTGCCAGGAAATAGGAGCTTCCCTCTTTTCACGTGAGCAGGAAGAGCTGCTCCCCGGGCTGCCCCATGTCCCTGGTCTTGGTGCCTGTAGGTGGGATGAAGGGAGAATTGACCCTCTAGCACCCAGCGTGACCCCTGTGCTGAGCCTGGGGGTGCTAGTGCTCAGGAGCTGCCAGCACAGATCCTGCCCCGTGGAGTGAAGTTTAGCTTGAAGGTTTAGCTTGACGGCTGGGTCCCATACCCCCATCCCCTGCTCTACTGGGACACAGTGATGTCCTTTGGGACCCTTGCATGAACCCCTTTGCTGGATAGGATCACCCCTCCCCCAGGGTCCTTGTAGTCCCCTGCAGTCTGCCAGGACACAGTGTTCCCTGTCCTCTGGGGTCCCCACTATGGCCGCTCTGTTGGGAAACTATGAACCCTTATTCCCCCACCCCAGGGTCCCTGCTCGCTCTCCCCACGCTCTGCTGGGACATTGTGACCCTGCACCCCCCCCCCCCTCAGGGTCCCTGCATGTCCCCCACTTGGTCTTCCAGGACATAGTGACCCCCGTCCCCTGGGGTCCCTCACATGGCCTCCTGCTCTGCCAGGACACAGTGACCCCCTGACCCCTCATGGTCCCTGCATTCTGTTGGGACACCCTGACCTTTGTCTCCCATCCCCCCACCTCCGTCCCTGCGCATCTCATGCTCTTCCAGGACATGATGACCCCTGCCCCCTCAGTCCTGCACATTCCCTCGAACTCTGCTGGACACTGTGACCCCTGTCCCCTGCCCCAGGGTCCTCTCCGCTGTGGCCTTCCAGGAGATGGTGACCCTTGGCCCCTAGGATTCCTGCACATGCCCCCACCCTCCCACTCTGCTGGGACATACTGACCCCTGCTCCCTGGGACCCCTACATTCCCCCCACCCCACCCCTTGGCTCTGCAAGACCACTATGACCCCAGCCCTGCAGTCTGTCCAGGACACAGCACCGAGGCCTGGCTGTCTGTCCATCCACTGCTGTCACCCCAAGCTACCCCTTCCTTCCAGCTGGCTGCTCCAGGATGCCAACATGAGACTGCGGACCACATACACTGGCTTCACCCATGCTGTGGACCTGTACTTCGATCATCTGATGGCCAGGGTGGTCCCTCTGCAGGTGACACTCAACTCCTTGGGGCACCCTGGGAGGTCCCGGAGCAGGGGTTTTGATTGGTCAGTGGGGCCACCTTTCCCCTGTCACCCACCGCTCACCCCGCCCCTATGCAGTGTGTTCTCTGGTGGAACAGACAGTGGGAGGGACAAACAGCAGAGATGTAAAATGTCTGAAGGTCAGTGCTTATGGCTCTCAGTGCTAATGCTCAGTGATAGTGGTACCAGAGAATTGTGGCTTGGCTGACACCTACTGAGTCTCCAGAACATGGGCTATGATGCAGCGGGGAGATAGGCTGTGAACAGGGCTGTGAACACCTGAGTCAGGAAAAAGGCAAGAAGGTGTAACGAGGGGCCAGAGCGATAGCCCAGTGGGTAGGGTGTTTGCCTTGCAAGCGGCCCGGTTTGATCCCGGCATCCCATATGGTCCCCCGAGCACCGCCAGGAGTAATTCCTGAGTGCAGAGCCAGGAGAAACCCCCTGAGCATTGCCAGGTGTGACCCAAAAAAAGCAAAAAAAAAAATTGTAACGAGCCCCGTGCTCAATGGCCAGGAAGGTGCCTGCTTTACCGTACTGCCTGATGGTTGCAGCGGGCCGGCATAAAAAGCTGTGTAGGGAAATGTGTGACACTGAGAAGTCAGCCCAGAATACAGGAGGCTCCTGGCATGGCCTGGCATGCAGGTGCCCACAGCCCAATTGAGTGCTCAGGGTCCAGAGTGTGAGTACCCAGGGCCCAGTGTGTGAGTGCCCAGGGCCTAGTGTGTGTGCCCAGTGTCTGGGCGCCCAAGGTGTGAGTGCCCAGGACCCAGTGTGCGGACACTCATGACTATATGGGGTCCTGGCGACTGTACCTGGGTGTGCTGCGTGCAGGGCAAGCACCTTACCTGCTATACCAGCCCTTGGAGAAATGTTTATTAGAAACACTTATTTTAAGTTTTTTTTTTTTGTTATACCTATCAGTGCTCAGGACTCACTCCTAGCTCTGTGCTCAGAGATCTCTCCTGGTGGTGCCAGGAGACCCTGTGCAGTGTCAGAGATCAAACCCAGGTTGGCTTTGTGCCAGGCCTCCCCCGCTGTCCTGTCTTTCCGACCCCTTTGCCCATTTTGAAACCATTGTCTTGGTTGGGATGTGGGAGATTCCTTGTATACTTTGGCAATAGTTTCTTTGCAGGTTATTAGGTTATTCGCATTTGGAGGTTTGCCTGGTCACTGTGTTGATCAAAACTGTAACATTCTGTGCTTGATCAAAACTGTAACATTCTAGTTAAATTCAACAATTGCATTTTTCTTTTAGTTTCTTTGTTTCTGGAACCATATCCAAGAACTCACTGCCAACTCCAGCATGTTAAACCTTCTCTTTTATGTTTTCTCCCAATATATTAATTGTGTGAGCTCTTATTCTACATTTCATGATTATTTTATCAGCAAATTTTACAGATGGCAATAGGCTGGGACCCAGTCTCTCTTTTTCACATGGAAATATACAGTTCTTCTACCACCACATGTGACAAGATCCAGTTCTCGTGGGAGGGTCTTGGCAGTCTTGCAGGCAGCCAGGATCAGGGGCAAGTTCATGTGGGCAGCTGGGGTCGGGGGGGTATTCCATAGACAGCCTAGATTGGGTGCACATTCTCCTAAATAGCTGGGACCAGGGGATGTGTTCCTCTGGTTCCTGGGCTCCTGCAGGAGGGAAGACCCGGTGCTTCCTTGTGACAACTGTGTAGTGTTCCAGGGAGGATGTAGGGCCACAGTGCGTGGGGTGGGGTGACACGCTGATGTCACCTGCGTTTGGAAAGCTGTCTTGGCTGTCTCCCTGGTCTCACTTTGGACTGTGCCCAGAAAGCAGCATCAGCCTGCAGCTGTTCCCGTGCTTTTTTTGGGGGATGTGCCTGGGAACCCTATCCTCCTGAGGCCCCTCCAAGACCCGTATGTTGGGAGCCATTGACTTTCCCTTGGTGGGGACACAACTTCTCTGTCTCCAGTACAAGCATGGAGGCCCCATCATTGCAGTGCAGGTGGAGAACGAGTATGGCTCGTACAACAAGGACCCTGCCTACATGCCCTACGTCAGGAAGGTGAGCCGGGCTGTGTCTCACAGCCACCACGTGCCACTAGGTGTCCACTGTATCTCTGGGCTTAGGAGTGACCAGTAGGTCTGGACAAGGAGGAAGGGGTTGGAAGCACAGGAGGATAGAAATGCTTCCTGGAGAAGCCATTTGTACATGTGCAGTGCATAAGTGCCTCTCGCTGTACTTTTTGTGTTGGGAATTTTTTGGTGGGGCAGGGCTTGGAACCTGGGGGCTCCTGGTGGTGCTCAGGCTCATCAGTGCTCAAGAGTCAACAGGGCTCCATAGGGCCTTGCATGTGAGAGGTGGGTGCTGTACCCTGGATTTCCATACCAGGACCTTCCTCTGGGAAATGTCTATGAGTACCTTTCCTGGCCAGACATAGTTATCAGAATCTCCAGAGTGGGGCCAAGACAGCAGAGGAGGAGGGGCTAGCCTTGCTTGTGATGAACACTGGTTTATCCCTGGCAGCCCATGGCATGAGCCATCGCAGCCCGCTTCCTCGGGCTCACACTACACAGCTGACCTGGCTGACTGAGACCCATTAGAGCATAACTTGGGGACTACTCCCCATAAAAGGCTCTTGGGATGGTCTGTGGTGCTGATGAGCACGGGAGGTCCCAGAAGCAGTGTGTGGTCCTGGGGAGGGCAGGACTGGCTGGGGTCACTCGGAAGGTGGAGCATGGGGCAGGGCAGTGCCCGACTCTGAGTCTTGTCTCACTTTTGCAGTGTGGGACAAGCGAGAGTATTTTCGTGCCTGGGGTCTCAGCACTGCTATAGGGGAGGGGACCCCTGCAGGTGTCCTGCCTGGGCACATAGATCTGGGGCTGGGGCAGGGGCCCCCACCTCCTATCCTACCTTTCCCTGCCCTGCCCTGTCCTGCTGCAGGCCCTGGTGGACCGGGGATCGTGGAGCTGCTTCTGACTTCGGACAACAAAGATGGCCTGAGCAAGGGTGTTGTGGATGGAGGTACTGTGGGCGGAGGGGCGTGGGTGCCACATGTGAGGCTGCCAGGGCTTGGTTAAGGGGGGCGATCCCCAATCCCAGCTGCCTGTCCTCTCTGCCGGGCACCCTGGGATACCTCTGGATCACCCTGAGATACCCCTGGATCCAGGAGGTTGGCTGACCCTAAGCCTGCCCAAAACATGGAGCATGTAGACATCCCCAAAGCCAGGCTGCTGATGTGATGGGCAGTTGGCTGGGCAGTGGGTGGGCCCACCAGGGCTCCAGGGTACCATGCCCTTTTAATTTTTTAATTTTTCTTTATTTTTGGTTACTGAAATGGTGTTTATTAAGATTAAAATGCAGACACCCTCTTGTTTTCTCTCTTCCTTAGATATGCTCCAATTTTTTTCTTTTTTTGGATCATATCTGATGATGCTCGGGTCACTCCTGAATCTTCACTCAGGAGTTACTCCTGTCAGTGCTTGGGGGACCATATATCATGCCAGGGATCAAACCTGGGTTGGCTGCATGCAAGGCAAACCCCTACCTGCTGTGCTATTGCTCTGGCCCAAGAAGGTTTAAAATTTACATTTTTAGAACAGTTTCCTCTTGGAGCTGGACTGGTAGTATAGTGTGGAGGGTGTTTGCCTTGCACCGGCTGACCTGGGTTCTATTCCTGGCATCCCACATGGTCCCCTGAGCTCTGTCAGGAGTAATTCCTGAGTGCAAAGCCAGGAGTAACCCCCTGAGCATCATGGGTGTGACCCATAAAGCAAAAAAAAAAAAAGCCAGTTCTCTTTACACTTTATATTAGCACTGTGGTTGACAAAGTTGTTTGGTAATGGTTTGTTACAGGAATTCAATATTACAACACCAATCCCACTACCATTATACCTCCCCTTCACTGTTGTCCCAATTTTCTGAACCACCCCTTAAGCATGCTCTGAATAATTTATTTTATATTGCTTGTTATCAATAATTTGCTAACAGAATCAAAAATGTTTCTTAGAAGAAAGTTAGTGAAGATTGTTGTAACTCACATTGGACCCATTAAGCCCTTGTATAAGAGATTACTAAGATGTTACAGTTCTTATGCCTTCTGTGTTTATATTTTGTTAATAGAGATTTGTTGCCTTCTATATTACATCCCATCCAATCTGGTGTGCTACTCCTGGTTCATCGGTATTGTAGATGGGGCAATCCAGCTGGAGTCAATTTTTTTAACTGGGTGGCAGTGTGTGTGTGTGTGTGTGTGTGTGTGTGTGTGTGAGAGAGAGAGAGAGAGAGAGAGAGAGAGAGAGAGACTGCTGGGGAGGGGCTTCTAGCAGTGCACGGAGATTTTCTTTTTTTTTCTCAGTTTCAACCGTGATTTTATTTTTTTTAATTTTATTTTATTATCACCCCCCAAATATTATTACACCATTTTAGACATACAATTGAAAGATGTTCATGTAGAGTTTTGGTTCCACAGTGTTCCAACACATGTCCCTCCACCCAAAGCCCATCTCCCATCCCCAGTGTCCCCACCTTCCTCCCCCTCCCACACCTCAACTACTTGGCGGGTTCTGTATGTCATTTCTTTCCTCTTTATATCTCCTTCCCACCAAACTTTCCTGCTCTTCGTGGAATGCAGTGCATTAAAAGACATTACTGTTTCACTGTTTTAGTGGGCGGCACGCCGCAAGCGGCCGCTGCGACCTGGGCTCCAACTGGTTTTGCTCTGTTAATCTGGTCGTGAGGCAGTTTCCCAGCATCCGGACAGCGAAAATGGTGGCTAGTGTGATGGGCGAGTCTCATCCGGCTGCTTCTGGGACCCCTCAGAGGCGATGGGCCCCTCCCAAAACCCATCTGCCCTCCTCGGGGCTCCATAGTCAGCTGGGCCCAGCGCGAGCCGAGTTCCAGCCTCCCCAGCTGCTTGTGAGGCTCTGCATGCTGGCCCCCAGGCAACTCCTGGGGCGGGGCCACCAGGCTCGACAAAATGGAGGGGGAAAGGGCGACCCGACTCCATCTGATGAATTCCCAGTGATTCCCGCTTCTGGGAGCCGCCTACCTGGGCCCGAACTGGTTTTGCTCTGTTAATCTGGTCGTGAGGCAGTTTCCCAGCATCCAGACAGCGAAAATGGTGGCTAGTGTGATGGGCGAGTCTCATCCAGCTGCTTCTGGGACCCCCCAGGCGATGGGCCCCCTCCCAAAACCCATCTGCACTCCTCGGGGCTCCATAGTCAGCTGGGCCTGGCGCTGAGCCGAGTTCCAGCCTCCCCAGCCGCTTGTGAGGCTATGCATGCTGGCCCCGGGCAACTCCTGGGCGGGGCCACCAGGCTCGACAAAATGGAGGGGGGGAAAGGGTGACCCCGACTCCATCTGATGAATTCCCAGTGATTTCCGCTTCAGGGAGCCGCCTACCTGGGCCCGAACTGGTTTTGCTCTGTTAATCTGGCCGTGAGGCAGTTTCCCAGCATCCGGACAGTGAAAATGGTGGCTAGTGTGATGAGGCGAGTCTCATCCAGCTGATTCCAGGACCCCCCAGAGGTGACGGGCCCACTCCCCAAAACCCATCTGCCCTCCTCGGGGCTCCATAGTCAGCTGGGCCCAGCGGAAGCCAAGTTCCAGTCTCCCCAGTTGCTTGTGAGGCTCTGCATGCTGGCCCCCGGCAACTCCTGGGGGGGGGGCCACCAGGCTCGACAAAATGGAGGGGGAAAAAGGCGACCCCGAGGTGTGTGTGTGTGTGTGTGTGTGTGTGTGTGTGAGAGAGAGAGAGAGAGAGAGAGAGAGAGAGAGAGAGAGAGAGAGAGAGAGAGAGAGAGAGAGAGAGAGACTGCTGGGGAGGGGGCTTCCAGCAGTGCACGGAGATTTTCAACTCAGTGAAAGCCTGGAGCTTTCAGTCATAAAGTTCTCATACCTGAGTTTTTCTTTTCCTTTTTTATTTTTTTTTTGCTTTTGGGATCACACCTGGCAATTCTCAGGGGTTATTCCTGGCTCTGCACTCAGAAGTTACTCCTGGTGGTGCTTAGGGAACGGGGATTGAACCGGGTTGACTGCGTGCAAGGCAAATGCCCTCCTCGCTGTGCTGTCTCCATACCCGAGGTTTTTCAGTGAGTTAATTTCTGGGTGGGACTTGCCCCAGCAGTGGAGTTCAACCAGGAGTATGGTGGCAACTGTGGAGTGTGGCACCTTTCAGCTGCTGGGGCTCTGTTTGGATGAATACTGGCCTCACTAACCCTATCCTGGGTGCACCAGACAACTCAGCTTTGTGCAGGGTCCAGAAGAATCTCAGCAACTTGTTGGTCTTTTTTGACATTTACTTCGAGTCTTTGAATCATGGGGGTGAGTGAGCTTCTATAGCACTGAGGTGGTTCATGGGTGTGACTTACCGCCCTTTCGGCCTCTCCTGTCCTGCATGCCCTGCTTGCACACTACCCACACGCAGGTATCCCAGTCCTGCCTTCCCCTGACCATTTCCTGTGCTCCTTCCCTGCCCTAGAGCAGAGCCACAGCTGCCCCCTGCCTCTCAGTTCTCCTTTGAGCATGTCCATGCTCACTGCCCTGCTCTTCCCTCCAGCCTCCCCCCACTCACTCTCCCCCAGCCTGGACCTGTGGCCTCCTGTTTGAACTTGGTGTCCCAGACCATCTGCTCTGTTTTCATTTCTCGAACTCTGGAACAAATATTGGTTTCTCCCTGACTCGCGAGAGGAGAGGACGTTTCTACCCACTGCCCCTGAGGGTCACTTTCCCCTCCATGTGGGCCCACCACACTCACATACCCCTTCAGGTCACTTCTCCCTTGCTGGTCGCTTCTCCCGTGCTGGTCCTCTTGCCTTGCTGACCACTTCTCCCTTTTTATGGTAATTTCTCCCTATCAGGCTACTTCTCCCCTGCTGATCACTTCTACCCTAGATGGTCACTTCCCCCTCCAGATCATTTCTCCCCTGCTGGTCACTTTTCCCCTGTTGGTCACTTCTCCCTTGCTGGTCACTTCTGCCCTGCTGGCCATTTAACCCCTGCATGTCACTTCTCTCCTGATGACTACTTCTCCCTTGTTGGTCACTTCTCCCACTGCTGGCCACTTCTCCCACTGCTGCACTTTTCTAGCTGCTGGCCATACCTTCCTTGGTGGTCACTTTCCCCCGCTAGCCACTTCTTTCTTGCTGGTCACTTCTCCACCTGCTGGCCATTTCTCCTCTGCAGGCCAGTTCTCCCCCTGCTGGTCACTTCTCCCCCCACTGGTTACTTTTCTATTGATGACTTCTCCCTCCAGTCACTTCTCCACTGCTGGTCACTTCTTTCCTGCTGCCACTTCTCCGCTATAGGTTACTTCTTCCCTGCTGGTCACTTCTCCACTGATGGTCACCACTTTTGTACTCCCTGTTCACAACTCCCTCAATAAGTCCCTCTGCTTTTGAGTTCTCACCACCCTGGTGAACTCTCTAGACAGTGTTCATATGAATCTGAGGTATGCGTGGTCCTTGTCTGGGGTCGCCCCAGACATACCCTATGTGTATGCCCACCTACTGAATGTGTCTACAAAAGCTGCCCGCCAGGGAACACGGCACCTCCCTCCCAGGACCTGCCTCGCTCTTTCTTCGTAGATCACAGCTGCATTTCCTGCAGTGTCCAGATTGCAGCGCAGCCAGTGCCCTGGAGCTTTCTCTCAGAACTTGCTGGGACACAGCAAGTTGCTGGCACCCAGCACACAGTGCCCTGCCCACATAAGGTGCTTTTCCCCTCATTCCTGCACACCTGCTTGGTGTCCCTGCGGCTGCTATGTGTGTCTCTGCAGTGTGACCTTAGCCTGAACCCTGCTGCTATGTGTGTCCTCGGTTTGCTGGTCCCAGCACACAGTGCCCTGCTCACAGAATCTGCAGTTCTGCCCGCACTTGCAGTTCCACACTAGTATCCAGACACTTTCCTAGTCTTTGTGCCGGCTTCTGCCTTCCTACACATGGGATTAATGTTCCTTCATTGGAGCACTCCACAGCTGCTGCTCCTTGGGATTTGTTTTGTTCAGTGGGGCTGTTTCCCATCCAGGACATGCTCCCTGGAAGAATGAGGCACCATGACTCTGGCCAGAAATGCCTCTGCTGCCTCTGTCACAGCACATAGCCAGCCCCTGTCCCTGTAGTCCCTGGCCCCACCCTCAGGTTAAATAGTCCAGCCGCTGAACACAGGGATGAACCCCAGAATGGAAAGCCAGACCCTGACCTCAGGGATAAACCTCAGGATGGGCAGCCCAGGACCCTGGCCTCAGGGATGAATCCCAGGATGAACAGTCCAGGCCCCTGGCCTCAGGGAGGACGGAAAGCTCATGCCCCTGGGCCTCAGAGATGAACCCCACTGCTGGCATCTGTAGGGATTCTCGTGGTTTCTGCATGGTGGCACTGTCCCCCCACACTACTCAGATCACAGGACTCTGCAGTCTCCTCAGCGCCTTCACTGTGGGTAGGTGTTTGTTGGGTCTGAGTCCTGCTGGCCTCCAACCAGTCTAAGCAGGCCAGCCATGGCAGGCACACCCACTTCACAGTCCCTGGCCTTTAGAGACCCCTCCTGCCACCTATGGACCACATGCTATGGAGACATCCCCATCAACTATCCACAGACCCACCTGCCACAGAGACGCCCACCACACTTTAGCAGGCCCCCTCCAATCACCCAGATTCCCATGACTGGTATTCTTCTCTTCCCCCACTCCCCCCCCCCATCCTACTCCACTAGCAGTTCTAGAATGTTCCTGACTTCATTTTCTATTTGCTTTCTGGGATTTTATAGTGAAGTGCTTTGGCAGGTAGTTTCTTATTTTTTTTCTTTTTTAGGGTCACACCCGGCAATGCTCAGGGGTTACTCCTGGCTCTGCACTCAAGAATTACTCCTGGCGGTGTTTGGGGGACCATAAGTGATGCCGGGATCAACCCTGGGTCAGCCGTATGCAAGGCAAACGCCTTACCCACTGTGCTATTGCTCTGGCCCCATACAGGTAGCTTCTTGTATGGGGCCTGTCCCTGAGGGAGGACAGTGGCACTTAACCCAGAGGTGCAGTGACTTGGGGAGGGGACTGTCCCCACTAGCTGGTTCTAGGACTATAAGGGTTCCCTACCCTGTTTTCCCCAGCTCTTCTTGGGGCATTTCTTCCCCTGATCCTCTAAGCCTGTTAGTTCACATCCACTTTCTCGGGGGCACATTCTGCACTGCTGATGTCTTCTCTCCCAGGGTCCAGACTCTGTGCTCCTCTCTGCTCCTCATGGGAGCTGCAACAGGAGGTGTGATGACAGGGGTCAGGGACTCTGGGACAAATCTTTTGGAGACAGTGTCTGTCGAGGGCAGCCCCTGATCTGTGCATAGCCAGAGGGCTCCGGAGCCACCATGGGGAGCCTGTGGTCCCACAGAATCTCGGAGTGCTGGGACTCAGCTTTTGGGAGATGAAGGACCTGTGGACCTGAAGGGAAAGACCCGTGGGCATGGGTCATCTCCCCTGCCAGCATCTGGGACTTGGGGGACCCTGAGCTTGAGGAGGAGCTGAGGCTGCTTAGACTGTGCCTTGAGGCTATTGGGTCTCATAGCTTTTGAGAAGATTGTGAGGTGTCTGCGCATTGATTGGGTTTGCATACTCCCAATACCTGGATTGTGGGAACATCACCCAGGGGTGAGTGGGGAATGTGTGGGGTCACTCCACACCCACACTCTCTCTGGATCTGCTTGACCTCTCCCCCTCCCCTTCCCCTTCCGCTGGCCCCTCATCCCTCCCTTGCACCTAGTGGAGTGTCAGGGTGCATCTGTGCTCATAGCCTAGTCCCCCATGGACACCTGGCTGCGGATGTCCTGTCTAGGGCTTCCCACTGAGGAGGAAACATTGGGGTTCTTCAGCAGTGATACAGACATGGCTGGATGGGACTGCTTGGCATTCCACAGCCCTCCCATGTGTCCTGAGACAGATGGCGCCAGTCTGACTCAGCAATGAGCCCCGGGAATGCTGAGGGTTGGGTGGACATGGGTCCCCATGCCACTGGCAGGCTGGCACTGGGTGCCATTTAAGAAATGGATTTGGGGCGTGGAGATGTAGCACAGGGCTAAGGTGCTGACCTTGCATGTGGTTGACCTGGGTTTAATTCCTGGCACCATAGAAAGTTCCCGAGCACTACCAGGAGTGATCCTGAGCACAGTCTGGAGTCATCTTGAGCACCAAATGTCCTCCTCCAACAACAACAAATTAAAAATTTTGGGGCCGGAGCGATAGCCCAGTGGGTAGGGTGTTTGCCTTGCATGTGGTCGGCCCATGCTGGCCCGGGTTCGATCCCGGCATCCCATATGGTCCCCGAGCACCGCCAGGAGTGATTCCTGAGTGCAGAGCCAGGAGAAACCCCTGAGCATTGCCGGGTGTGACCCAAAAAAAAAAAAAGAAAATTAAGATGAATGGTTTGAGGAAAGTGGGAATCAGCCTGTAACCCCATACTTGTCATCCTACACTCACTCTTCACCCTTCACCCCACATTCAACACCAGTCACCTCACACTCAGCACTCATCACCCCACACTCAACACCTGTCACTGATACCCACCAGGACATTCTCAATTCCACCTTAGCCTTTATGCCTGGGATCCCTGCATCTGCATAAATTTGGTGATAAGCGTTGAGTGTGAATTGATGGGTGTTGAGGGTTTTGAGTGGGATGATGGTGGTGACTGTGGGCTAATGGGTGTCCCAAACTGAGCAGGTCCTTCTCTCTGCAGCTCTGGCCACCATCAACCTGCAGTCACTGGGGGACCTACAGGTGCTCAACAACTTCCTCCTGAGCTCCCAGGTACCGCCTGTGCTCCTCTTCGCCTATCTGACCTTTTCCTTACCTCCCTGGCTTAGACCCAGAAATGGAGCCCTGGGGTTTCCTGGAGTTCTCCAGCTTCCAGTGCACCCTCCTCCACAGTGCCCCCAGCACACTTAAGAAAAGGGCCATTTCAGGAACTCTGGAACTGCAGTGCCCAGAGCCATTCTCTTCCTCCCATCCCTCCCCCCTCCCTCCCTCCCTCCCTCCCTCCCTCCCTCCCTCCCTCCCTCCTCCCTCCTTCCTTCCTTCCTTCCTTCCTTCCTCCTCCCTCCTTCCTTCCTTCCTTCGTTCCTTCCTTCGTTCCTTCCTCCCTCTCCTCCCTCCTTCCTTCCTCCCTCCCTCTTTCCTTCCTTCCTTCCTTCCTTCCTTCCTTCCTTCCTTCCTTCCTTCCTTCCTTCCTTCCTTCCTTCCTTCCTTCCTTCCTTCCTTCCTTCCTTCCTTCCTTCCTTCCTTCCTTCCTTCCTTCCTTTTTCTTCCCTCCCTCCCCTCCCTCCTTCCTTACTTCCTTTTTTCTTCCCTCCTTCCTTCCCTCCCCCCTCTCTCCTCTCTCTTCTCTTCCTCCCTCTCTCCCTCTCTCCTTCCTTCCTTTCCTTCCCTTCCTCCCTCCTTCCCGCCTTCCTTTCTTTTCTTTCCTCCCTCCCTCACTCCCCCTCCCTCCTTCCCTTCCTTCCTCCCTCCCTCTTCCTTTCCTTCCCTTCCTTCCTTCCCTTCCCTTCCCTTCCCTTCCCTTCCCTTCCCTTCCCTTCCTTCCCTTCCCTTCCCCTTCCCTTTCCTTCCTCCTTACTTTCTTTCCTTTCCTCCCTCACTCTCTCCACCCTCCCTCCCCACAAGTGAGGGGTGAGGGGTCTCAGATCTGCTCCCCCTCCAGCATCCTGCTGGGGTTTGAAGCATGCTTTGTGGGAGGGGCCTCTGCCCAGAGAGCTGGGCTGCCACCTGCCAGTATGTGGATGTCTGTGTGGTGAGGACTGTTTGGGTCAGGGGCATGGCACAGCCTGGATCAAAACACACTGAGGTGGATGCCTTGCCCTGTGGCTGTGCACTCGCAGGGTCAGCAGCGATCCCCTCTGCTCCCGGCCCTGCTCTGGGTGTGCTGCTCAGCTCCCTGAGCTGGACAAGCCTGCAACCCAGAGGTCCAGGCATGGCATTGTTCTCCCTGGGAGAGGAGAGGTGAGGTTCACATGAGACCAGGCCTGGGAGCAAGGTCGGGGCATGCAGGACACAGGAGCTGTTCTGGCCTGTGGGAAGAGCCCTACAGGCTGTGTCCTTGGGTGGCACTTGGTGCTTCCAGTGGGCTCAGAGTCCAGGTGGGTGGTCAGCAACAGACTGACCCTTTCTCTCAGCCAGAGGCCCTTCTCCCGGTGCCAGGTGGTCCAGCCTAAGATGGTGATGGAGTACTGGACGGGCTGGTTCGATTTCTGGGGCGGTGCCCACAACATCCGGGACTCTGCGGGTGAGTGAGTGTGGTGTGAGCCGGCCCTACTCTGATGCTGGGGTGCCTGAGTTCTGAGCATGTGACATGCCAGATGCTGGGCTGTGTGTGTCTGTGCTGGGTCAGTGTGTGTTGGCGGGTAGTTGCGTGGAAACTACCGCACATAGAGCAACCCTCCCATGCGGAGAAAACTGAGCCCGGTTTGGTGGCTGAGCCAGACACAAACGTGGGATTACTATAGGAGTGCTGCTGTATCTTCCCGCAAAACTGTACCTGCACAATGGTCCCACAAGTGTTTATTTTCGGGGATGCTTGCACACAGTGCTCAGGGTTCTGGGGCTCGTTGGCCAACTGAACAAGGGTCTGAGGTGGTGTCAGGGGTTCCCTGAGCCCCACCCATTCCGGGCTGCACCTGGCAGTGCTTGGGGGGGCAACATGGGTGGGGCTAGATCAGAATCTGCAGCATGCACCGAGTGCCTTACCCCATACCCATCTACAGCCCCATTGTACCCACCAGCCAATACTCCCTCCAGCACATACCCCTTCCAGCTCGTACCCCCTCCAGCCTGTACCTCCTCTCCAGCCCGTATCCCTTTTCCAACCCATACTCTCCTCCAACCCGTACCCCTCCTCTCCAGCCCATACCCCCACCAGACCATTATCCCCTCTAGCACATACCTCCTCCAGCTCGTACCCCCTCCAGCTCATACCCCCTACAGGCCCCAGTTCTTACCCATACTGAAAGATACTTGGGATCAAACACCAGCCTTGCCCCATTGCCTCCTGTCCATGCCACATGCAACCTTGTGGACAGTGACCACTAAGGCTCTGCCCACCTGGGGGTTGCTGTTCATGACATGCTCAGATTCTGCCCAGGCTTGCAGGAGCTGCTCCTAGTCTTACTCTGCAGTCATGTCCTCACATCACAAGGGGGCCCAGCATGCTGACCAGTGCCAGTTCTGTGTGAAAAGGAGCTACAGAGGGGACTAGAGGTGGGTGGGTAATTTGTGCTGTGGTCATGGTCCCAGGAGACTTGGGGGCTGGTGAGAGGGCACTGTACCTATGGGAGCCCCGGCTCATCCTAAGTACCATGCCCTTCGCACTGCCAGGTGTGGCCTCCAGGTATTTTTTTTAATAAAAGAGAGCTGCTAGCGGGGAGGGAATAGGGTTCCACAGTTCTTGCCCTCCACAACCCCACACTTTGGCCCTGCCCTGCACCAGCAGGCGGAGGGTGACACAGTGATCCTGGGTGTCCGCAGGGACTCTGCACTTCCTCCTGTCTCTGCTCTGCTTAGGTCCAGGAAGGAAAGTCCTGGGGTGTCCCTAGGACCAGGAAGGGAAGTCCCTGGGGGTGGGGAATGGTAACCTGGCTGGGGGAATGGCGGTGTCCTGGCACTGTGGCTGGACCCCTCAGGTCCTGCATGTTCCCCCAGAGGTTCTGCAGACAGTGACAGGTCTGCTGGATGCTGGCTCGTCCTTCAACCTCTACATGTTCCATGGCGGCACCAACTTCGGCTTCATGAACGGGGCTACACACCAGGGCCAGTACCAGGCCGATGTCACCAGCTACGGCGAGTCCAGGGTTAATCGGGCCTCAGGCGTCACTTTCCAGCTTCTAGAGTGGCCATAGTGACAGAGAGGGGTCAGACCCTCCTGGTGGCCCCTGTCCTCCTGCGGTGGTCACAGCCTGCTTGGGCCTGGGGGCCTCAGCTCAGGCAGGGCAGGGTTTGGGTGGCCGCTGACCCTGCTGCCTAGGGTCCCCCCTTCCTGTCCTGGATGTGAGCAGTGGCTCCTGCCTCTTGCAGACTATGACGGAGTGCTGACCGAGGCTGGGGACTACACGGGCAAATACAACAAGCTGCGGGGTCTGCTCTCCTCTGCGGCAGGTGCCTGCGCCCCAGCCCGGACAGGTGGAGGGGCCAGATGGGAAGTGGGCGGATGGTGGGCTGGACCTCTTCAGAGAGGCGGGGCCCCCCCGGAAAGCCCTCCCCCCCCCGCCAAGGGGAGTGAGGAGAAGTCTGTGCTCCTGGTGGTGCCTGGGTTCTGAGGGGAAATGGGAGGGAGGGCACTGGCCAGGGCAGTGATGGGTTCTGTGGTGTCTTCAGGAAAACAACCCCTTCTGCAGCCCCCTGAGCTCCTCCCCCAAAGCTGCCTATGACCCAGTGACCTTCTCCTGGTACCTGCCACTTTGGGATGCTCCTTGAGCACCTGGGTGAGGTAAGGGGCTTCGAATGGGGATGGGTTTGGCAAACGGGGTGATGCAGCGGGGCTGGCAGGCATCATCCTCTCAGCAGAGGCCCTGCTGCAGGGGCACAGAGGCCAGGCAGAGGTGTTCCAGGTGCCCAGTGTGGGCCATGCATCTGGGGGCCCCATCTTATGGCTGTGGGTACCCCTGTGTGCATGTTAGCACCAGGTCAGCACCTTGTGTGGGGTGTGGGTGGGGCTTTCTGAGCATTGGGCACTTGGTGTGTGCAGTGGAATCTAGGCCAAAGTCAGCCCCTCCCAAGGGGTCCTTGTCTGCACCCCTGCCCCAGTGATTCACACCTCCCTCTTCTGTCCAGCCGGTGACCTCGGACTGGCCCGTGAACATGGAGAACCTACCTGTGAACAACGGCAATGGCCAGGCCTTTGGATACACACTGTATGAGACCACTATTGCTGCTGCCGGAGTTCTGCAGGCTGACGGGCGCGACCGTGGGCAGGTGGGCTGATGCCACCCAGGCCAGCCCCTCCTCACCTTCGCACCCACCCAGCCCCTCCCTGCCCTCTATGCCCAGCCCCGCTGAGAGTCATTGTCTTTGTCCACTGTCAGGTCTTCGTGGACTCCACATCTCTTGGCTTCTTAGACTATGACCACCCAGAGCTCCTGATCCCCTTTGTACAGGTGGGGCTGACTCTGGAGGAGGTGGTCAGAGAGGGCGCCAGGGTCTCTGGGCAGGCCCCTGTGGTCATCCCAGTGCTGGTGGTCAGTGGTCTCATGGCCCATGTTCTTGTAGGGCTACCCAAGCTGAGAATCCTGGTGGAGAATTGTGGGCGGGTCAACTATGGACCTATGGATGACCAGCGCAAAGGTGGGCACAGTCGCAGGGGCCAGGGACCAACTGAGGACCATCTGAGAGGGTAGCAATGGATGAAAGGAGCCCCAGGGGTCAGGGTCTCTGAGGAGGGTGGGGCGGGGATATGAGGGGTGGGATACAGGTCGAATGAGTCACAGAGGGAGTGGGACTGGTCACTGAGGGTTGGGACAGGAAGGTCCCTGAGGTGGTGGGTTATGAGGGGCAGTGGGGAGGTGGACAAAGGTCTGAGTGCATTGGTCTCTTCCTAGAGAGCAGCCAAGTGCTGGCCCTGTATGTTCTAGACTTGGGATGTCCCATGTCTCTGAGACCTTTACTGCTGCTTTGCTTTAAAGGGGCTCTCTCTTCATGGGGGTGCATGGATGTGGAACAGGGAAGGTCCTTCCAGAAATTCCAAAAAGATGTGACCTGATTTTTGTCCCCCACTTAAAAGGAATCCCATACTGGCCTGCTGAACCTGGAGATCACGGGCCATCAGTGTGTGAGGGCCACATTGGTGGGAACCGAGCTCCTGAAGCCTCTAGGTCTCTCGTGGGGTAGCCTCATCTCTCTCATCTGTATGGGATATACTTGTCTCTCTTTCCTGTGGGCTATCCTCATCTCTTCCTGTGGGATATCCTCATCTCTCTACCTGTGGGACAGTCTCGTCTTTCTTTCATGTGGGATATTCTCATTTATTTCATCCCTGTGGAATAGTCTCTTTCCTTGTGGAATATCCTTGTCTCTTTCGTGTGGGATATCCTCATCTCTTCCTATAGGAGCTCATCTTTTCCCGTGGGATATCCTCATCTTCCTGTGGGATATCTTCTTTCCTGTGGGGTACCTCATCTATTGCCTGTGGGGTATCCATCTCTTTCCTGTGGGATGTCCTCGTCTCTTTGCCATGGGATATCCTTGTCACTTTGCTTTAGGATACCCTCATCTCTTCCTGTGGATCTCATATCTTTCCTGTGGAATATCCTCATTTTTCTGTGTAGTATCCTCATCTTTTTTCCTGTCGAAAAAAGACACCTCCGCCAACCCCCCACCCCACTGGATGAATATTTCCTAAACATCCTTGTCTCTTTACTGGGGGTATCCTGGTCTCTTTCTGTGGGGGTGTTCTCATCTCTTTCCTGTGGAATATCCTTGTTTCTTTCTAGTGGGGTATACTTATCTCCTTGTGGGGTATCTTCATCTCTTTGCTGTGGGATGTCCTTGTCTCTTTGCTTTTGGATATTCTTATCTCTTCCTCTGTATCTCATCTCTTTCCTGTGGGGTATCCTTGTATCTTTCCTGTGGGATATCCTCTTCTCTTTCCTGTGGGATATATTCATCTCTTCCTGTGGGTTCTAATCTTTTTCCTAAGGGATATTCTTGTCTTTTTCCTTGGGATATCCTCATCTCTTTCCTTTGGGATATTTTTATCTCTTTCCTCAGGGGATATCCTCGTCTCTTTCCTTTATATATCCTCATCTCTTTCCTGTGGGGTATTCTACTTTCCTGTGGGACATCCTTTATTTCCTGTGGGGTAACCTCATATGTCTTTTTCCTTTGGGATATACTTGTTTTTTTCCTTTGTGATATACTCATCTCTTCCTCTGGGACATTTTTCCTGTGGAATGTACTCACTTCCTTCCAGTGATATATCTTTGTCTCTTTACTGAGGGATGTCCTTGTCTCTTTCTTTGGGATATCTTTGTCTCTCTTTCCTGTGGGGTATCCTTGTCTCTTTACTGTGGGATATTGTCTCTTTCCTGTGGCATATCCTCATCTCTTTCCTGTGAGATGTCCCTATGGGACAAGCTTGTCTTGCTTTTCTTTGACTTCCTCAACCTTTTCACTTAGACCTACTACTCCCTTCTCATCTGTTACCTGTGGTGGTTTTTGGGGATGTAGGAAGGAAAGACAGATATATGCCCGACTGTCAAGGATGGGGGGTGCCAAATCTGGAGGTGCTACTGGTGTTTGGGATGAGGGAGCTTAAGTTTGTACATGCTTCAGGCCCCTTGGGAATGGTCTAGGAGCAGCTTCTAGAGTCTCCTTCCCTCTCCCCACCTGGGTCCCTCAGCTCCTTCTCCAAGCTCTCTCCTGTCCACTCCTGGACCTGTTGGTGGGGGTTGAGCCTGCACTGTGCTCCCTGGAAGAATGCCTGGCCCTACTGTGTGTGTGGGGGGGGGGGGTGGTGTTTGGCAGCAGGAGCAACTGCGAGTTCTGGGACTACCCACCCCCCAAAAAAATACCTGATGCGCTTTGACACTGTTAGTGTGTCGACTCCCAGAAATTTCTTGTCCTGCTTCTCCCATCCACTTGGTGTGGAAGTGCTGAACCCTTTCTTGGCTTTCTGCCCTATGAACTCATTTCATTGAAGAATTGTCAGCTCCAAGGGGGCCCCCTTACAGAGAGCCCAGGACTGCCAGAGGATCTTGAGCCAGCCGGCTGTCCCAGCACGGCCTTTTCTGTGAGAACTGGCCCGGCAAATGTTGGTCCAGCTCATTCCTGAAGTCTCCTGGGGGGCTGCTTAGGAAATGCTGGTGTACCGTGGCCTGCTTCTGAGAGCTGTAGTGTCAGGAGAGAGCCTCGTTGGAGCTTTCTAGAAAGTTCCACATCTTGTGTGCAGCTGACATCAGGTCTGTCCCTTGCTTGGTGCTCCTAGCTCCCCGCTCCCTTCCCACAGGCATCATTGGAAACGTCTCTCTTAATCATTCTCCCTTGAAAAAAATTCAAAATCTACAGCCTGGAAATGAAGAAGGAATTATTCCCCAGGTGGGTGCTTTGGCTACATAACTCCTGGTCCCACCCAGGGCAGTGCCCACCTCGACCCGTCTCCCCTTGCTCCTAGGTTCGGCAGGAAGTGGACTCGTGTCCCCGAGGTGCCCATCCTGCCTGCATTCTTCATTGGTTCCATCACCATCCTGATGCCCCCTCTGACAGCTTCATGATGCTGGAGGTGGGGCCGCATACCCTAATCAGCCCCCCATGTCTAGAACACTCTGAAGGAACTCCCAGCAGGAGTGGGGGCTGGGAGGGAACCCCCCCCACCCCCAGTCCCCTGCTCAGGGTGCACACCTGAATCTCAGCTGAGCTCGGGCCCTGCCTGGGAGTCTGAAAGCTGGAGGAGAGTGGCTGAAACATCCCATTTATTGGCCTACCTCAGTGACTGATAGACACCCCTCCCCCTTGACAGAACTGGGAGAAAGGAGTCGTATTTGTGAACGGCCAAAACCTGGGGCGCTATTGGAACATTGGACCCCAGAAGACTCTATACCTCCCAGGGCCCTGGTTATATCGGGGTTCCAACCAGGTAGGAGCACTGGCCAGCCCACCCCATTGCTGGGAACCTCCCTAGACCCAGGGTTTCCCTGGGGGGCGGTCGGGGGCAAGACTGGGTCCTCCCTTCTCTGCAGCCCCTTTGGGCCCCAGATTGCCCGATCTCTCTCTGCAGCTGGTGGTCTTCGAGGAGAAGCTGGCTGGCTCTGTGGTGCTGTTCTCCGAGACCCCCCACCTGGGAAGGATGCAGTATGTCAGCTGAGCCTGAAGCCCACCACTCAGACTGGACTCGAGAAGGGAAAGGGGTGCCCAGCTCACCCCGTGCTAGGGACCCCAGGAGGGGAGGGTCACTGGGGGAGTCTTGGGGCGTAGACAGGCAGCTGACTGCCTGACCCTGTCTGCTCCCGGATGATTTTCCCACCGGGGCCCTCTGCATTTCTGGAATGGGGTGCAGCCTCATCTGCTTGGTGCTTGCAGTGTCCCCACCCCCCCCCAGACATGCCCCACTTCCTTCCCCTCCTAGCAGCATCTGAGAGCGCCACCCAGTGAGAGTAGCAGTACCTCTGTCCCTGCACCCCCAGGAAGGCTTCAGGGTGCTGGTAGGACAGGAGGACACTCTTTAGCAGGAGCCTCTACCTTTTGGGGCACCAGTGGGAAAACGGCAGGTGTTGGGGGTGATCACATCCATGGGCCTGGAATCTCCCCACTTTAACAGCTGAGGGGCTTGTGGGGTGCAGTGGTCCGGCTTCAGCTCCCTCAAACTGCAATAAAGTTGCCTTGGCCCAGCCTCTGGATCACTGTCCTGTGCACCAGCCAGAGATGGGTGGGTCAAACCAGGAGGCCGCTGGGTGGAGAGTGCCCTGGGGGAGAAAATTCTGGGAAGTGAGGTGGACTTGGGGTCATTCTTCACTGACACCCTGCAGACCTGGCTACAGAGTCCTCAGTTTCCATATTGGGGTCAGGTAGTTGACCCCACAGCTGTGACAGCTCGCCGTGACCTGGGTTACAGCAGTGGGGCACCAGCCTCAACCGTGGCCTGGAGGCAGTTATGGGTCTGGGAGTTGTTCTAGGCCTGGGGACCACCATGGGCAGAGGCTTCATGGAGGGACTTTGTGAGAAATAAGCAGTCCCTCTGCCTGGGTTAGGCAGTTCTTTTTTAGGGCAAAACTCTCCACACCTCACATTCTCACCCCTAATGCCCACTTGTCACTGCTCATGCAACTCCCGGCCCCAGACAGTGCAGTGATTTGGTGGGCAAATCAGCCTGTGGATCCTGCCACTGCCTAACCTGGAGTCAGAACAGCCCCCCTGCAGATTCCTGTGTTGCCTCTTGGGTTCTCCCACTGGGGGTCCTTTTCATGCAGATATTGAAAACCCCAGAGTCTCCCCCAGAGGAGACCTTTAGCTGAGCCAGCAGCTGTGCTTGGCCACACACGGACCCCATGGCTACAATCCCCCCCCCCACAGCCATACAGCCATACATGTCCAGCCATGTCCATAAGCTGGACAGCCCCCTGTGACCACATGGGGTTCCCTCAATGGTCACATGGCTCCTGCATGGGTACACAGGGCTCCTTCACAGCTACAGCCCCCCCCCCCCATGGCCTTGTTGCCCCCTGCCCTGGGGATAATGGAGGATGTGACAAGGGCAGGCAGGCAGAGCTGAGGGCAGTGAAGAAGCCAGGCATGAAGGGGGTTCGGGCTGTTAAAAAACCATATTCGACTTTTAATCTCAAAAACAAGTACAGTTAAAACAGTCCTATTGGCCCTCGATCTGTCCAAGCTCAGGACCTGGCCTTACCCTGTGCGGGGCAGGTCAGGGTGGGTGCAAGGCTCAGACCAAGCCCTTCCCCAGCAGGGTCTGGGCTGCCACTGACCCTAGTTATAAATAAACGCTCATGCAGCTAAAGGGGTTAGGGGAAAACTGAACTAGCATGGGTGTTCCCCAAATAAAAATAAGAGGAAGACGGCATCCCTGGGTGCATTTCCGGCACGTGCCTGCGTCTGGGCTGCATCCAGGCTATGAGGGAGACCTGTGGAAAGGGGTGCCCACTTGAGCCCCCTTCTCAGGAGTCCTGTCCCAGGGCTCCTGTCTCCTGCAGGCAGGAATGGTGGGTCTCTGGGCTAGTCTCGGCTCCCGCAGCGGGTTCAGCTTGGGTGAGGAGACGCAGGGGTGTTGAGCAGCAGTGGAAGTCTGCAGTCGTGGCCTGTCCACCAGGAGAGAAATTGTGCTTCCGACTGCGGGCACAGTGAGCCACCACCAGGGCGCAGCAGACAGTGTGGCTCAGATTTCCACGCGGTTTTGCAGCTGGAGATGATTTGTGCCGGATGTGTGGTGCTGGCGTCTTGCCCATAATTCTGTACATCCAGCACCTCCTGGGCAGGCAGGCTTACTGGTTTGCCCCCCCCCACCTCTTCCCCTTCCCTTTTGCACCCCCACCTCTGCCCCTTCCTTGCCCATAGTGGTTCTCGTGAGCCCCCAGGGGATCAGCTCTTGCTCCCACCTCCCCAGGCAAGGAATGCCCTTTTTGGGGGTGTGGGCCCAAAGAGGGGGTCACTCCCACTAGAGCCTGGGGCTCATGCCAGACTGTGCCATGGGTCAGGGTGGATCACTGTATCACTGCATCACTGTCTTCCCGTTCATCATCGATTTGCTCGAGCGGGCACCAGTAACATCTCAATATGACCTGTATCATGCAAATAGAGCCCAAGGGCACCTGCTTGCTTCAGGAACATAAAGAGCCTCAAACCCTTCCATCAGGTCGTGGGAATGAGGTCTATAATTGTTACTGGCATTTGGCATATCAAATACGACACGGGTAGCTTGCCAGGCTCTGCCGTGTGGGTAGCACACTCTTGTAGTCATCTCAAAATCCAGTATTTATTGATGAACCGCGCGCCACGTAGGGCCACACGAGCCGGGCTGTGATAGGCTGGTCTGCAGGGGTGGAGTTCTGATGAGAGGGAAGTCCGGATGTGGAAAATGTAGGCCCTCATGGAGTCGGAGTCCTCTGGGTGGATCAAGGTCAGCCAAATTCTGCACTGGATGCAGGACCCATGACCAGGCTACAACTCAGCTCCTGTGGCAGCTCACTGGTGTGTCTGAGCTGGTGTGTCTGACGCTGCAGAGGGGCCCCTGCTGCCTTCGGCTCCCCAAATGCCCTGACCTGATGTCCTGTGGTGGGAGGGTGCCAGGCTTTTCTTCCACCCCCTGCAGCCTAACACCCCACAGACAGAGGCTACAGCACCCAGCCTGGAGGGCTGGGTTGGCAGGGTCCCTGCCCATGGACGGGGTCTCTGTGCTTGACCTAGAGTCTTAGTCCTGGTATCAGGCAGGGCTTTCTCTGGGACATTTTAATTTTAATTTTTATTTAATTTCCGACAGGGCCCACTTGCACGGTACGCTGGGGCTATGTAGTGCAGACGGTGGAACTAGGAAGCTCCCAGAACAGAGCAGAGTGACGGTTATTCCTGTGGCATTAGCCATGGGGCTGATAGAGGTCAGGAGCAGGGTCTGAGGAAGGCTCCTGTAGAGAAGGCAGAGGGGGAGTGGACAGTCAGGCCACGCCCAAGTGGGGTCCCCAGAGTCCTCTGGGCTCCCTCATTCTCTCTTCTGGGGCCACACCCAGCAGTCGTCAGCCTTGGGTCAGTCTCATGTGATGTCACACCTGAGCCATGTACTTTGGTCCTGGAGGTCCCTTATAGGTGGAGGTGGCAGTGCTGATAGCACCCCTTCCTCCAATAGCAGCCCCACTCCATTAGCTGCTGATTTCAAACATTTGTCAATGTTTGAAAATGACCAACGCTTGTCTCTGTTTTGTACACTCTGGCTAGTGTGGGCCAGGGTGTGGTCCCGGCAGGCAGGTGATGGCAGGTGCTGGACAGGCCAGCATGTGGCCCCGAGTCTTACCACACAGTTATAGATCTTACACCAGTTTTTTTTTAAATGCACAAAGATGATGTGCAGACATGCCATAGTCCCATAAGCCAACCTCCCAGACTGAATCAATGGTGCAAACTTTGGTGAAGTACGATGGGAAATGAGCTGGGAGTCTGGGCCATTCCGACTCTGTGTGATCAGCACAGATCATCTGGGCGAACGGCTCAGGCACCCTTTCTGGCTCAGCAGTAGGTACATCCTGGAACAACTGGTGAGGGCTTCAAAGGCTCAGAAAAGTGAAAACACGTGGTCAGAGTGGCTTGGTGAGTGTGAGACCCTGGGCTGGACCCTGGCACCCAACACTCAAAAGCTTAATAACTGGTGTGTGTGTGTGTGTGTGTGTGTGTGTGTCGGGAGTGGGAGAGGGGGAGATAGGGGAGGGTGCTTGCCTTGCACATGGCCCACCCACATTCAATCCTTGGCATAGCATAAGGTCCCCCTAAACCCATCAAGAATGATCTCTGAGTAGTACTGGGTGTGGCTCAACCCCCCCAAAAAAAAAAAATAAATCTGTGGGTTTGGAAGGAGTTCAAAATGCTTGAGCAGCCTGGTTTCAGTCCAGGAGCACTGAGTCAGGAGCAGTTCCTGAGCACCAATGGGTGTAGCTCAAAAACCAAACACAAATGCATTACGGAAAAATGAAACAATGACTACACAAGCCTTGCTTTTTGCCAGGGATGTGCTGAGCCTCCAACCACCCATTTTACAGACAGAGGAAGGCAGGAGCAGCGGGACAGGGCCATGCTCTCACAGACAGAGAAAGGCAGGTGCAGTGGGGTTGGGGGGTCAGACTCTCACAGACAAGGGCAGGAGCAGAGGGGACAGGGCCACAGGTCATCGCGAGACACCACAGACATCACCACTTGCACTTGAGTGGTGATGCAGCACTCAGCCTGAGCAAGCAGGCCCAGGAGCATACACCACAGTGCCCTGCAGTGATCCTCAGAGGGGCCTACAAGGGGGTCTTCCAGCTGGCTTTTGTGCCTAAAACCCTCTCTGCACTCTCCCTAACAAGGCAGTGAGATGACTCCAAGGACTGAACACAGGTTTGCATGCAGGAGCCTAGGTTCAAAGACCCACTCTGAGGTCAGAGCACCATGACAGTAATGGCTCAAAGACTTGGGAAAATAAAAAGCTGATTTTCTTCTGAGGCCACCTGGGCACTGCCCCTGCCAGCCCCACCCTGTTTCGCCCTTGCCACCTGGCCCTATCCTCACAGGGTGGCCCATCCCCAACCCTGCACCACCCTAGCCCACAGCTGTACCTGCTTCCAGGGCTCAGATCTCCACCGTGATGTCTGTGAAACCTTTTCTGCCCTCGTTCACCAGCATGGGCTTCTCTGTCCGCGTATGCCACACCAGGATCTGTGTGTGCAGAGATGCAGAGATGCATAGGCACCCCTCTGGACCTCCTGCCCACCATGGGAGCTTTCTGCAGTTCCTTACACCACATGACTCTCATGTGTCCTGAATTTCATGTGACCCTGTGTTCTGAATTTACTGTGTTTGGATTCCAGCATCTATTGGGATTCCAGCATCTATCTATTCCAGCCCAGTTAACAGCATGAAGTCTCTGTGCTCCCTGCAGCTCCCCCTGGCTCCTATACCCCCCATTTGCTGATTGCACAGAAGGGTGAAGCCAACTCTCATTTAGTTCTCAGCCATGCAACAGCTAAGCCTGGGTCAGGCCTCTGGCTACAATGGACCAGGAAGATGTGGGGACACTGGGTAGGGTCTCAAGGGTCGCTGCTCTGACCCCCCAGAGCCTACAGGTGGGGCAACTGCATCTTTGCTGCCTTTACCTGAGGGGACTAGGTAGCTGTGTGTCCTGGACACATGGATTGGCGTGCAGCCCCCCATGGGAACTTATGCCCCTACCTGATTGTTAGGCTGCTCCATGGCATCCAGCTGGGCCAGGTATGAACAAAGAAATTTTGTCCCTGCTAGAGGACTAACAGAGCTAGTGACTGAGGGCCAGTGACAGGGGCTGTGGCTTTGCCCAGGTATGATTCTCAGCACTGCATGGTTCCCTGAGCACTGCCAGGAGCAACTCCTGAGCACAGAGCCAAGGGTAATCCCTGAGTTGGGCATGACTCAAAAAACAAACAAACCCAGGAAACAAGGATAAGCTGTGGGCACTAGCAGGGGAGAGGGTGGTGGCAGGTGGATCACTGAGCTTGATGCAACTGAAAGGAACACTGGGACAAACAGGAGTACCCAGGAAAGGGAACCCTGCTGGGCCCAGCTCACAAGGGAAATGAATGTCTTCAGATGTCTCACTGCTGCTGTTACAGCACCCCAGACTTCCTGTTGGTGTAATAGCTCCCTAGTCTCTGTAACAGCCCTCAGTCTCCATACATAACAGACCTCACACTCCATGAGATTGCAGCCCCCAATCTCCCTGTGCAACAGCCCAGTGTCCTCGTGCATAACAGCCCTCAGTCTCCCTGTATGACAGCCACCACTCTGTGTCTGCCCAGTCTCTGTGTTTAGCACCCACCCAGTCTCAGCGTGTAAACGCCTCCCAGTCTCCATGTGTAACATCCCCCAGTTATCATGTGTAATAGCTACCCAGTCCCAGTCTAACAGTCCCCAGTCTCCTTGTGTAACAGGTCCCAGTCTCTGTGTAACAATCCCAGATTCCATGTATGACAGACTCTCTGTGTGTAACAGTCCCCAGTCTCTGTATGTAAGAGCCCCCCAGTTACCATGTGTAACAGCCCCTCAGTCTCAGGGTCTAAGAGCTCTCAATCTCCCATGTGTGACAGACCCCCAGGCTCTGTGTAAACAGCCCCCAGTTTGTGTGTAACAGCCTCCAGTCTTGTCTGATGCCTGGGACATGGGAGGTGGCAGCTGGTTCGCACTGGCCAGCCATGCCTGCAGCTTCTCCCTAGAGCAGTCTAGATGGATTCAGCCTCTTTCCTGCATAACTGGGCCCTGTCCCCAGATGTGTCTCCAAGGTGTGTGTCGGCCATGAACCCTGTGGGGCACTGTCCTGGGAGGGACAATGTAGCCTGACTCTGCTTTGCTGACCACCTAGGGGCTGCTTAGGGACATAACCCCAGCTTAGGGACCCTTCTCCTTTCCTGTCTCTTCAGTGTTGCATGGTCACAGACTGGCGTGCCTTGGTGCACTAACCTTGGTACAGTTGGCGGCCTTGGGCTCCAGATCGCTGAGCGTGACAAGCTCCCGCAGCAGGCTGCTCTCCTGGTAGCCACCCTTCACGCCCGCAGCTTGAAGTAGGCCTGACTGCGCTGCAGGATCAGCCGCAGGTTCACGGCGAAGCCTGCCATGTCAATGGCAAAGGGCCGGTGCGGGTCAAACACTGTCTTCCAGCCGACCACCTTTCCCGCCCCGCTTCACACGTGGTGCTTCGTGATCGGAGGCCGCCGACGAAGGCCACGGGCCACACGGACACTCTGCGAGTGCTGCGCATCTGCAAGCAGGCCGGGGTGAGGGCGCAGACACGACCACTTGTGAAGCGGGGTGCCCTGCGCAGGGGGCCCCACACAGGCTGGCCTTGGGAGGAGCCCTTGCCCATATGGGTTATACCCCAACCCCTCAAGCTGCCCAGGAAAGCTCAGGACCCCGGGGTGCAGAGGCTGCTCAGGCCTCTGTCCTTTAGGGGGCTCCTTCTGGGCCCTCCCCGACACGCCTCCGCGCCAGCCTCCCTTGCTGCACACCTCCTCAAAGAGCTCCAGACTGTAGGTGTTGTCATCGCTCATGAAGTACACGACGCCTGGCTGGCTGGCGTTGCGCTGGAAAGTCTCCCTCAGCCATCGCAGCGCCAGATTGCGTTGCATGGTGCCACGTGGGATGCGTGGGTCGTGCGTGTCCCCGTGGAGCTTGTAGTTGCGTGGAGTCTCCACGTGCAGGTGAGTGTAGTTGAGGCCCGTGTCGTGCAGGAGGCGAAGCTGTAAGCGTGGTGCGGCGCGGTGCATCCTCCACCACCAACCAGTGAACGTTGGGCACGTGCAAGAGCCGCGGGCGCCAGGCGTGTCAGCTCTGCCTTCTGCACCGGGCGGCTGTAGGTGGGTGTAACCACGTGGATGGTGGGCAGCGTGTCTGACCAGGGCGGGGTCGCGTGTACACATACTCAGTACGCACCACCTCCACGATGTCGCGGTCTGACATGCAGTACTCTCTGGGGTCCGCACCCGAGGCAAGTCACGCCGGGGGTCGCTGGCATCACCTGAGGGGTACAGGGAGGGGGAGGGGACAGTGCTGGCCTCAGACAGCCCTCTCCCTCTCCCTGAAGCGGTGCAGCCTACAGTTACCATGGATTTTCCCCCTGGGCCCCGAGATGGATATAAACCCGTCTCCCCTACTACCAGTTGCCCTTGAGACGGCAGCCCTACTTTCCAAAGTTGGATGAGGATCTGGTATGACAAGGGTCTCATGCACCTGTCCTGCCCCTGCCCGTCCACACTGAGCAGAACAATCTGCAGGTCCCAGCTCGTTGCTTTAAATTTTTTTTTTTTTTTTTGCTATTTGGGTCACATCCAGCAATGCTCAGGGGTTGCTCCTGGCTCTGCACTCAAGAGTTACTCCTTGTGGTGCTCAGAGGACCATATGGGATGTTGGGGATCAAACCCGGGTGGGCTGAGTGCAAGGCAAAAACGCCCTATTCAATGCACTATTGCTCCGGCCCCCAGTTCCCTGGGGTCTGGAAAGACTGAAGGACCAGTCCATGGAGACACTGGAGGGGAAGAGGCAGGGGACAGGCCTGGACATGGGCTAGGACCCCTGGCTCCGTTATTCACTGACTTGGGTGCCCAAGGGGTGTCCCAGCCACTGCGAGTGCTGTGACACCTAGCCGTCAGCACCTCTAGGATCTGAACCAAGCCAGAGCTGAGGTCAGAGCAGTCACAAGAGGACCTGTCCTCTGCGTACAGGGGAGGAGAAAGCTCCACTCCAGCTTCACCACTCCTGCAGGAGGACTGTACCCACCAGAGTGTACCTACCAGGTGAGCACTGTTCACCTGTCACCTACCCTCACCACTGTAAGCATTGGAGTGACAGCTTGTGGGAGGGTGGCTGGGGTGAACTGGGTTAGGACAAGTAAACTGGAGGTGGGGAGCTGGACAGGACACTGGGGGCTTGTGAGTGTAGCCCAGGTCATGGGGGCCGTGGGTGCTGCCCAGGACGAGAGGCTCATGGGTATTGTCCTGAGGGTAGGCTCACTTGTCCTGCACTCTGGAATGTTTTGAAAACCAAGGCAGGAAGGAACGGAGAGCCAGCCTGACTGTGCAGGGACCCCTTGAAAGCCAGCCTGACCATGCAGGGACTTCCTAAGAGCCGCCCTGACCATGCAGGGACCCATGAGAGCCAGCCTGACCGTGCAGAGACCCCCCTGAGCAACCACATGGGGCCCCTCCTCCCCGAAGGCTCTCTCCTGACCTCTGTGGGTTTTGGGAGGTGTCAGAGACTCCCAAGTGGGCACCCCTGACTTTGTTTCATTATTCAGTCCCGCTTGGTGTGCTCCAGGGAGACAGGCCATCCCACCTACTCTGGGCTGAGGGCCTGATGCTGCAAGTGGCAGAGGCACTTTCTGTAGCTTCTAGTGAAGGCTGGGTGGAGATGCTGTGGCTTCCTTAGGCAGGAGGGTTCCTGGAAGCAGTGTCTGGCAGGAGAGGTGGGGAGTGGGAGAGGCACAGAGGGGACCAGATGGTCACTGTGGGGAGCAGCCCCTTGACTGTGCTTCCTGGGGTCTAGCTCACTGGGGCTCCCAGACTGTCCTGCTCCACAGCAATCAGCACATTTCAGAGGGGATGAGGTGCTGGGATGCCGGTTCTGTGTGTAAGCATATGTGTCTCTCACATGGGCATATGCATATGTATGCTGTGCATATGTGTATGTATGTGTGCATGTACTCCTATGTGCATGTATGCCTGCTTGTGTGTGCCTTCTCATGTGCATGTATGCATGGTGTGCATCTGCATGCATATGTACCTTCTTTGTACATGCATGTGTGTACCTGCATGTGTGCATGTGTTTGCACATTTGCTTGCATGAATGAGCATGTGTGCCAGCCCATGTGTATGCATGTGTGTGTCTGCATGTATGTATGTGTATGCCTGCCTGTGTGATCGTGGTGTGCCTGCCTGTGTACGCATGTTTGTGCATGTGTGTGTGTATGTGTGAGCATGTGTGCTTGCCTGTGTGTCCGTGAGTAGAGAAGGAGAATGGGCACCATGTGACAGGTGGCTAACTGTCCCTCTGGACAGTTCCAGGTGTCAGAGGGAAAGGCCATCTGGAGAATAGAGCTCTGGGCTCATGGTGGCCCTAGGACTGGTTCTTAGACCCTTTCCGCCTGCCTTCTGGTCTTTTTATTTTATTTTATTTTGCTCTTTGGGTCACACCTGGCAATGCTCAGGGGTTACTCCTGGCTCTGCACTCAGGAATTACTCCTGGTGGGGCTCGGGAACCATATGGGATGCCGAGGATTGAACCCGGGTTGGCTGCGTGCAAGGCAAATACCCTACCCACTGGACTATTGCTCCGGCCCCCTTCTGGTCTTTTGTTTCTCTCTACTCACAACTGGGCAGCACTCGGGGTGACTCCAGGCTGTGCTCAGGGGTGCTCTAGGGTGGTGCTGGGCAGACACTCAGTCTGCCCAGCTGTCTCGGGCCCTACTCAGGCCATCCTGGGAAGGGCAAAGTCATGCCTAGGTGGTGATAGTTCCGTGTCCTGCTCGACCCTGGGTCTGCCCACAGACCTCTCCTGTCAACACCATAGCACATGTCATCTCCTGAAGGCTGAGTCATTGCCCATGGTTCCTCTCATCCTGCCATGAATGACAAGAAGGACCAGTCTGGTGGAGGTCCCTAGGCGGGCAGGGGCTCACCTCTGTGCCCGGCAAGCAGTGGTGCGATGGTGCTCTGGTGCCACACAGTGATGAGCAGTGTCCAGGGGAGGACGATGAGGACAATGGCCAGGATGGCCCGTCTCTTCGGCATCTCCAAGACTGGCTGGGCCCACAGCTCCTCATTCCCTGTGCAGCAGCAGGTCGGGAAAGGGGAGTTGGGCCCGTGGAAGCGCAGGGGAGAAAAGAACAGAAATGGGCCACACCAGTCAGGTGGGGGCTGAGGAGCCAAAGGCGTGTGCTCACAACCCACCCATTGCCGAAGAAGGTCTGCGGGGCCGTGCGGGCGCGGGGCTGTGGAGGGCGGTCAGGAGCCGAGTGAGGAGAGCACCTGCAAAAGAGCATGGGGGGCAGGAGCTGGCAGGGGCTGGGGATGCTCCACAGGGGCTGCTACCAGCCAGCTGCCTCCTGCTGATGTCTGCCCCTGGGTCATGCCTCTGTCTCTCAGGCTTGCCTCCTGCTGATGTCTGTTCCACTGGGTCCTGCCTCTATTCCCTGGGCCCTGCCTCTGTCCCCGGCCCTAGCTCTGCCCCCCACCCCAACTTTGATCTCTAACCACACAGTCACAGTACTGATGCCCCCAGAACCAGCAGGACACAACAAAGATGCCCACAGGCACTTGAATGGTGCCTGCTGTGTAGGCCACCCATGGTCTCAGGATGGACATTAGTGGGAGCCTGCCATACAGACAGTGCCTGGTATGAACTTGGAACTGACATGGGTGGTGCTTGCTGTGTAGACCACCCATGTCCCACAGTTCCCTCCTGCTATTGGGGCCTGTCCTTCTGCGACCTGGATGGACAGGTCATCTGCACTGGTAAGGACAAACAGGTGGATCTGGGCTGGACCTGGCAGGAAAAGTCCCAGTGTCCCCTTCTGTGAGTCAGAGATTTTGTCTGTGTGGACAGGTGGACCCAGGGCTGGATATCAGCCCAGAGGAGCCTGTGTCTTCAATCTGCTGCCATCCTGGACCTCCCATTTGCTTCCCTGATAATGTGACTGTGGAACCCTCAGAACTGTCCCTGGGCCCAGCGCCTAGGATAAGCCCCATTTCTGACAAGTTTTCCTTTCTCTGAGCAGGTGTGTCCCCTCAGAAAGCAGAGTGGGGCTGCCCGGGTGGTGATGTCATGGTGGGGACCCTGTAAGACACAGCTCAGAGACAGACTCAGCCTTGCTTGGCAGGGAACCCTGAACCCAGGTCAGGGCCTCAGGCTCTTGTGACAAGGACAGAGACTGGCCTGTGCTCAGCTTCCTGGAGGCAGCCCAGGCCCTTCATCTCCAGGCCAGGGTCAGTGGAGGAGGGGCGTGGGTACGGGTTGTCTATCCCATGTCTAGCCCCTCATGAAGGTGTGCACACGTCAATCCTGAGTGGGTGTGGGTGAGTCCATCCCCTGGACTGAACCCCCTCAGGAGCTCCAGGGTTGGGGCTCAGCAGGATTCTCTTCTCCCCCAAACTCATCTCCACCTGGGGTGTTGGCTACAGAGGGGATGCTGCCAGAAGGGTCAGGCTACATTGTGATCTCTCCTGACTTTCTGGACAAAACATGCATGAAAGTAGGGGTTGGGGATGAAAAGCTCTAAAAATAAGCTTAGCAATAAACCCAGTTGTGCATTAATTATTCTGGAAGTCATTATACTTGAAAACCCCATAACTTTAATGGAGGCTATTATAACCATATGAGCAGCTCGGAGCTAATTACCCGGCAGTTAAGAAGCAGCACAGGTCTCAGCCACAGAGGAAGCCAGCTGGGGGTGCTATGGGGAGATGAGAGCAAGGCAGAGGTGAGCAGGGCAGAGGTGAATGGGGCAGGGATGTAGAGGCAGAGGTGAGTGGAGTAGGGTGTGTGGGCAGAGGGGGTGGGGGGGGGGGGGTGTGAGGGCAGAGGTGGAGTGGAGTGAGGGTGTGGGGGCAGAGGTGAGTGGGGCAGAGGTGAGTGGGACATGGGTGAATGGGCAGAGGAAGTGGGGTAGGGGTGTGTGGGCAGAGGTGAGTGGGGCAGGGATGTGTGGGCAGAGTGAGTTGGGGAAGTGAGTAGGGAAGGGATGTGGATAGGTGGAATTTGGGTGGACTTGTGTGGGGCAGGGATGTGGGTTTAGGGATTACTAGGGCAGGAGTGTGAGGACAGTAGGGCAGGGGATGGCTGATATCAATTAGGCTGTGCCTAATTCTCGTGTGGCCCGCCCCTTGCTCTAGGGAGACAGGTGCATGGGGAGCCCGCAGGGTGGCCACAGGATGACTTCCCCACCTCTCTTCCATGATTCAGAGCACTGCGGCTCTCCACTGGGGAGTCCTCCCAGGAAGGAGGCAGGGCAAGGGGAAGGGAGGGCGAGCAGCAGGCAGGGAACAAACAGCCTCTGTCCTGTGGGAGCCTGAGCTAGGCGGGGGTGGGCGCCTCCAGCCTTGCATAAGCAGCTTCACCAGACGGGTGGGGGGGGGTACCAGGGGTGTGGGAAGCACATCCTGGAGCATAGCTGTTTAGGCTCTTTCTCCCCCTTTTGTCTAGATGTCCCCTCAGAGGAGGCTGAGATTCCCAAGGGGACTCTGAGGCCAGTGTTAATTCTGATGTCCACAGTGCCACCTGGTTAAACCCTGCCTGGATGTGAGCCGGGCCAGTTGTTGCCACCCAGGCCCAGTAGTGTGGACCCTGTACTGTTCCCCCTGCAGTACTGGCCACTTATCCCCAGCACTGTGGACCCGGCACTGTCCCCCTGGGCCCACGCAGGACAGTATCAGCCCTGTCCACTCCATGCCCTGGCATGCTCTGGCATCCCATTTGCACCCCTATGCCTCCTCCCTGACCCCATTACTGGGCACTTACTAGAAGCAGGATGAGGTGCCCCCACCTGGCCGACAGCTGCCCCATAGAGGTCCATAGTCCTAGTCTCTTTGAAAGCTGGTCAGTCATGTGCAGGTCCCCAGCCCCAGGTCACAGCAGGAGGTGTCCTACCACAGGGAATGCGAGGGGGCATGCTGAGGGGCAGTGCAGGTGGTGGAGTCAGCGCCAGCTCAATGGCTGACATTGACTCTGCTGGCCCCCAATACCCAGCATGTCCTCCATACCCACACTGCAGCTCCCTAGCCTCCCCCGCCCCATTGCCCAGCGTGTCCCTGCCCATCCAGTTGTGCAGGGGCAGATTGGACCCAGCCCTCCACCTGTGTGCTCTGCCTGCATACCAGGTCATGCTGTCCAGACCTGCTGGCACTGCTGGGGCTCCCGCCTGCTGGTGCTGGATCTCATTCGGGCAGGAGGTGGGTTGCATGCTGTCAGGCTGGTACAAAGGGCCTTTCACACCCACTCTCTTGCCTGGCGGCAGCAAATGCAGCCTGGTGCTGCTCTGGGCGCTGTCCTCATCTTTCCTTTTGGGTCATTCAGCAGTGTGAGTTGATCAGAATTGAGAGGAGGGCTCAGGCCAAGGTGCCTGGCCATGGGTCTGTGAGTGGAGTGAGAAGCTAGTTCTGTGGTTTCTCTGAAGCTCTGAGCCTGGGGCCTGTCTTTAGGCCCTGACACCCACTCCTCGTTCTGCATATGGGGGAGTGTCCTCATGGGGTCTTTCCTGGGTCCTCTGCGCTCAGGTGGGTCCAGTGCTGGGTGACCCTTCACTTGCTCCACATGTGGGCCATGGGGAGAATGGCCCTCGGTCAGAGGCCCTGTGTTTCCCAGGGGCCTCTATCTTCCAGCCTGCAAAGTGGGAGTGAGAACAGGTGCCCACATGGGCATGGGGGCACTGGAAACAGCAGTGCTGATTTGCAGGCACCTGGCCATGTCATGACTATCCCCCGCTGCCCTGGTTGGGGCTGGAGTGGTCCAGCCTGGCCGTGCTTTTGTCCCGTTGCAGTCTGAATGACCTCCAACATAGATCGCAAAGCTGGACGCTCCCTGATGGTCAGGAGGGATGGGTGCAGCCTCTGTGTCACCTTCCTGTGTAGGGAGTTCTGGGCCTCAGTTTTCCCATCTGCAGCATGGACTTGTGCAGCCCTTCTGTGACCTGGCACCCCCACCCAACTGTACCAACTGTACATGTCTATAGCCAAGGTACCACATTGTCCTCCAGCAATGTCCCATCCATCCCCTCTGTATAGGACCTGAGGGTCCCAGAGCTATGTGGATGTGGACCAGGTCTCAGCACCTGTTCCTGACCTGGCCATCTGACCTTACTCTGGCCCTCAGGTTTATGACTCTCCATCAGAGCAAACGGGCATCCTCAGGGAGCAGCGCCTGGACTCCAGGATCTGAGCGAGTGGGTCCTGGCTCTGCCTCCTCTTCTGCTTGGTTGGCTCCAAAGCCTCGGGCAGTGCCACGGTGTCAGGATGCCCCAGCTGCCCCAACAGTGCCACTGTGCAGCAACCACACCCTGACCAGGGAGCCCCACAGCCTGGCACCCCCCCACCCTCCTCTGTTCCTCACCTGCACAGAGCCCAGTGCAGGAATAGCAAAGGCAGGGGCAGGGGCACACACGCATGGGCTGGGGGACAGGACACTGACCCCCAGGACTGGCCTTATAAGGACAGGGTTCTGGAACAGGGTGTTGCTCTGTAGGATTGGTCGAGAGCTCTGACCTGGGGCCCATTGCATGGGACTTGGAAGGCTGCTGAAGACCTTGGTGGCCACTCCTAGCTCCACGGTCTGGTCTCAGGTCATGGGGGCAGGGCGACTCTCTAGCCCATGTCTGTGCTGGCCTGGACTTGTCCTGCTGGTATGGTGGGCCTGCAGGAAGTGACCCTCAGAAAAGACCAGGCCAAAAAAAAAAAAAAGACCAGGCACATGAGACAGACTAAGGGGGTGGTCCCAAGTCAAGGGGGGGTGGTCCCAAGTCACCACTCCCTACCAGAGGGATGGTGGGAGGCCTGGGGGGCATCACCTGGGGGTGATGCTTCCGGTCCTTGGAGTGGAGACGCTCCAGTAACATCTTGGAACTCTCAGAGAAGATGCATATGAGCTGGGCACAGTGTGGGGACCAGCCGGGCTGACCCCTATTAGCTCCTTAGCACTGTTGGGCCCAAACAGGAAGCCATGGGTCCAATGCTGAGTACTGCTGGGTGGAGCCCACAGGTCTCCAAACAAAAGCAGCTGGTTAACACAGTCCAATTCATGTGGTGTTGGTTGTTTTCTTTGTTTTTGGGTCACACTCAAAATGATGCTCAGGGCTTGCACCTCCCTCTGAGCCCAAGGATCACTCCAGGTGGGGCTTGGGAGGCCATGCGGAGTGCTGAGGTTCAAACCTACATCAACTCCACACAGAACAAGTATCCTGTGCACTATACTGTTTCTCCTGCCTCATGACATGTCATTTAAAAATGACTGTTATGAAGCTCTGCAGAGACAAACTGTCCCACAGGCTCAGACACTGCAGGAGGGGTGAGCTGGTAGGGAGTGGTGAATAGGTAGGGAGGATGAGTGGACAGGGAGGGGCATTCACTGTGTGAGGAAGAGGGTGAGTAGAGAGGGGTGAGTAGGGAGGGTGAGTGAGGTTAGGTGAATAGGGAAGAGAAGGGAGGGTGAGCCAGCAGGCAGGGATGAGTAGGGAGGGTGAGCAGGCAGAGGTGAGTGGGGAAGTGAGCAGGCAGGGGTGCACACACACATAAACAAACCTGTATGAGTACATGCATGTATGTAAAGATGCAGCTGTGAGTTATTTTATGCACACATAAGCACATATGTGAGGATTGTGTGTACACACTTGTGCACGAAAAACACACATATAAGGGTGTATCCATCCATACATGTAAATGTATAATGACGCATGCACATGTATAAATTAGCACACACACTTGAGGGTGCAATGTGTGAGGACAGCCTCTGTCTCGGACCATGGCAAGGGAGGGTTGCAGCCTGAGAGCATCTGGCACCGTCCTCAGAGAGAGAGTTATGGGAGGGAAAAGAAGTTAATACTGACAAGTGATGACTTGGGTCAGCTGGGCTTCAGCTTGACTCGGAACTCTCTGCCGGGAGAGGAAATACAGAACCCAGGAGGCACCCATCAGCTCAGCACAGTGCCCACGGCCCCGGGGGTGAGAGGACATGGGAGCTGCTGGTGGGCATGGGAAGGAGGGCCCTGCTGTCACAGCGGTAGATGGACATTCGGGATCTAGTCCTGGGGACTGGATGGGCAGAGAGCGCTCTTCCTTGGGGACCCAGTGGGCTAGGGGTGGGTGACACAGGCTGACCCGTGTGGGACAGAAACTACAGTGACAGCTTCATGTGTGCCTCCTTCATGGCTGCCCATGGAGGGGGTGGACAGGGAAGGCCCTTTCTAGCCTGGGGCCCTCCGCTGGGCGCTGGGGGCTGTGCGTCCTGAGGACAGGAGCAGAACCTTTCTGGGCTTGGGTGGAACAGGAAGATCAGCTTCAGGAGATGCTGTGGGAGGATCAGAAGCAGCCTGAGGTTGGGCTAGGGCTGGTTCCTGCCCCCACTCCAGGCCATGTATACAGAGAGCTCCTGGGGTGACAGGGCTTTGACTGGACTGTCCCCTGGCACATACTCCTCAACAGGATCAGAATCAGATTTTGCTGTCTCATTATCACCACAGCCTCACTGGTCAAGGCTCTGGGCAGTGTAGGGGACCCTGGGTCTGCAGCGACACAGCTGTGCTCAGTGCGCTGAATCTCCCTGTGGGCTCCTGCATGGTGGTGGCTGGTGCTTCCTGTCACACAGTGACAGTGGCTGGTGCAGCTGGCCAGCACCTGACTCCCCATCCTGTCCCCCTCCAGGATGCCTTGCTGGGCTCAGGATGGCCTTCCTGGCCCTTTGCCCTTGAACCAGAGAGGTAAAGGAGCCCGGATCTGGCCTCCAGGGCCCTGCTCCACCTTTGCTCACTGGAAGGCCAAAAAAATGCTCTTTGCGGAGGGCAGAGCCAAGGAGAGGTGATTTTTTGGGTTCTCCCTCAGCTACGCCAGCAGAAGGGTGCTCTGTTTAGAGGTGGTCTCTCATCCTTCATCTCATCTTGGGGCAGCCAGGACGAGTGATGGCCACACTTCTATCCCAGGCACAGAAACTGAGGCTGAGGGAGATAGATGTGATAGCAGGCTGACCTAGATGCCCTGCCTCTGGCCTTGGGCTGGGCACACAGGCAGCTCCATCAGTAGAAGCTCTGTGGCTGGTGAAATCAAGGAGCAGGGGACACTGATTAACGGTGGTGGCGCACAGCAACTCACACATGTGCTCTTGTCCCATTTCCAAGAGGGCAGAACTGGAGGCCCAGAGAGGTTAGTTCATACCCCAAGATCACACACAGCCAAATGCAGCAGAGAGGGAGCAGAGAGGGAGGCAGAGGATAGGGAGAGAGAGAAGAGAGGAGTGGAGATAGAGAGAGAGAAAGAGAGAGAGGGACAGACAGAGCTACAGAGAGGGAAGAGAGGGAGAGAAGTGAGAGAGAGAAAAGGGGAGAGAAGGAAAGAGAGAGGGAGGGAGAGATAGAGACACAAACACACACACACAGAGAGAGAGCAATGATTTTCTATTTTTTTTCATTTTTGGGTCACACCTGGGAATGCTCAGGGGTTACTCCTGACTCTGCACTCACGAATTACTCCTGGCAGTGAGAGCAATGATTTTCAACTAATTTTCAGCTGCAGAGTGGTGAGAGGGGAGAGGTGTCTCCTGGCCACTACAGAAATAGGATCATCATTTATAATAAGAATGTTTATTTGGGTTGAGCACAGGCTTCACAGGCAGGAAATCCAAGTTGGTCCCTAGCAGACCATGGTCCCCAGAGCTCCACCAGGTGTATCCTACGAGCAAGCACTAAGCCAGGAGCAGTCCCCAAATACTACCAGATATGGCCTCCAAACCAAAAATAAATTAAAAACAATACATTAAAAATGAAAAAAGAATACATTAAAATCTATCTACATATTAGTGTCCTGTCATAGTCCCCATATATGATCCCCTGGTAAGCAGCAAGCAGCAAGAATTTCTGGGGCCAGTGATAGTTAGCAGGGAGGTCACTTGCCTTGCATGCAACTGACCTAGGTTCGATCCCCAGCATTTCATATGGTCCCCTGAGCACCACTAGTAGTAATTCTGAGTACAGAGCCAGGAGTAACCCCTTGCCAAGTAGCCCCCCAACAAACCAACCAAAAACAAAAAAAAAAAGACCCAGAACTTCCTCACCACTTGGCCAGCTCTATACCGTCAATGGAGGCTGGGCACCTCTGGTCTCTACTCCACAGAACTTTCTGGGCGTGGGATACAGGCTCTGTGCTCCTGTGATGTGGCTGACACAGAGCAGGGATACTGCTGGGGGTTGACCGAGACCGATAGCTGAGCTGGGAGAGACGCTGACTCCTCCAGCAGCTGGGAAAGGAGATGGTGGAAACTCTGGAGAAGGTGCGGGCAGTGATTTCAAGGCCCACATGGTCTCAACTTTCTAGACTCGGAATGATGACCATTGCAGCCTCTGTGTCTCCCTACCCTGCTCTGGGCTCCATCACTGACTTCAGGGCCAAGAATGCGGGGAGAAGATTGTTTTGGGCCACACAAGCTCCCTCCTGGAGTCTGCGTGGAGGTGAGGTCCCACTTTTTGCAGGTGCCTGGCTGGAGGCTGCCCTGTCAGCTGGAAGCACAGGCTCATTTTAATATTGGCTGGAGTTGGACCTCATTAGAAAAGTAAATTTGCTGTGGCTGCAAAAAAAAAAAAAAAAAAAAAAAAAAAAACCAGCAAACCACACAGAAAAAAAAGAAAATAGAAACTCTGATTGTGAACTATTATCAGAGGGTTCTGTGTCCAGCGCTGACCCTGGGCTGTATGGGAGAACAGAGGCCTGTGTAAGCAGGGGCTGCCTCCTCCCTGGCTCTGAACTACGTGGCCGTTGCTTGATGCTCTGGACCACCCAGCAAACTGCAGCAAGGGTGTGGACCTCTCACTAGACACAGAGACGTTCCTGTGAGGGGCCTCAGGACTGTGCTAAGAAGGGCAGGTCCAGGGCCGGGACCCTGTGAGCCGTCAGGCTGTGAGCAGAAAAGAGATGACCACATGGGGTGTGGGGGCAGGGCCAGGAGAGGGAGACCCGAGGACTCCAGGTGATGGCCTCCCCAATTCGAAAGCGTCATCCTGATTCCGGAGGACATGCCACAGAGAGCTGGCATGAAATCAATGTTCATCGAGTGCCAGAAGCGTGGTCTCCTCCTTCCTGGGCCTGAGGACACGGGGCTCAGGGGCTTCCCCTGAGTTAGGAGGAAGCCTGTGCACGCAGCTGAGCACTCCATGCTCTTCTGAAGGGGCAGGAGACTTCCTGGAGTCCTGGGGTTTAGGAGGGAAGTTGTTCTTCATTTCCCAGGGCTGAGTACTCCAGGGTTGGTCTGCGGGGCTGGGGGGTGGATAGAGACCTAGACCAGTACCCCCACAGACCCCAGAGCCTGCTGGTATCTCCCTGTGAATCTCACTCCTGGCCTCCTCACGATCAGAATATCCCCCCCCCCAGCAAACTCAGCCGCTTTCCTGAGGACCACAGTGAGCCCAGGGGACCTCAGGATGGACCCCAACCCACGTGTGGCTCTAGGGTCTCCCCACATTCTGGAACAGTCTTTGGGCCTTGGTGTCACCCACTCAGTTGCTCTGGACGCTCTGCCCCAGCTGTGCTGAGGAGCTCCTGGTTAGTGCAGTCTTCTCTCCAGCCCAGCTAACCAGGCTGCCCCAATCTGGGAGCGGCTTGATGGCACAGAGGGCAGCCAGTGCCACTCACCACAAAACTCACACTGGGGACAAAATGCTCATTCAAGAGGTGTCAGTCACACCAGGATCTTCCTGTGTGACTAGGCCTAAACGGGTGCCCAGATGGGCAGTTGCTACCAGAGCCCTGTGCCAGCTCGGCTGCAGTAGCACCAGAGAGGCTGGCTCATCTAGAGCCCGGGCTGACACTTTCTGCCCAGTACCATGGTAGCTACCCACAGAACTGGACACTGGGTGCATGTGGAAATCCTACAGACTGGGCCCTGAAACGGGCTGACCCTGCACC
>JAJIBD010015479.1:0-11201 GCA_021461705.1 Cryptotis parvus | reverse complement strand
CTGGCAGTCTCTGAGACTTATTCCTCCTTCTCTACTCAGTGATCACTCCCAGAAGTGCTCTAGGCATAAAATACAGTGCTGCAAGTACAAATGGGGTCAGCTAAAGCAAGGAAAGCCCTATAACTTTGATACTGTTTCACTGCCCCCTCAACTTATTAGTTACAAAATCCGTTTCTGGAAAATAATTCCCTGGCTGTCTTTAAATAGTAGCACACTCACAGTTTAAAACATTTGAGTCTTTCTTTCTATTGGAGTTTTGACTCTCCCAGAAACGGGACTGAAACAAGTCAACCAGAAGTAATCAATTAACATTAATTAGCCAAACTGCCTTATGGACATCAACCAAGTCCTAAATAAAAGTGACTTTTTAATAACTGATAGTTTTGCTCACTGTGATTTCTTTGCTCTCATCCCTTCTACACGTGTATCTTAATTTTATATAGCTCTTCAGAGCTCTTTTCCATCTGATACTTGGATACTTTCCTGTTCAAATTGATTTTTTGTTCAGACTTTACAAATTTATATTATTCGGATTATCTTTTAACAGAATCTTATATTAGTTTTGTATAACATGAAGTAATATATGCTAAGAAATACGTGCTTTATCTCTTACTACATCAAGAGATATAGAGATATAAAGGACCTTGCTTTATCAAGGTCTTTGATACATGGTTGCCATCATTTTAAATTTGTTATTACAAACTTATTTTCTCAACAGTAAAGTCAGCCACCATGGACAAGAAAGTTAATCAAGTATAGCCTTGGGGGTTTCTGGATGACTCTTTTAAAATGGAAGGAATTATAATGCATTGTGTTTAAGTACTTAAAATATTCTGTCATTTTAGATTCTGAAATGATTTTATAAACATATATTGCTTGAAATAGTTTTATATATAAAATAAAAAGTTTGAATCCCCCTCAATCACACCTCTCCACCCAACATAACAAATCATTATTTTTTGGTGGTATCTTAAACCTTCAGAAGAAAACTAATTTGCCTTGTCATCAATTTTTGTCTCTGGGAACTGTATACCCATTACTAGGGTTTTACAGTATATAACATGTTTAAGAGTGTGTGTCTTTGTTTAGGAAGTAGGGTCTTTATGGAGGTCAAATAATCATATTGATTGTTCAACAAAAATATCTTCAAAGGCAAAAATATTCCTGACCTAGTTAAATAATCCAGTAGACATTTTATGAAAATATAAAATCTAAATCTTTCAAACCCAGAAATCAGTGGAGAGGTATAATGAACTCTGATGAATGTGTTTAGGCAGGAAAGTAAATTTTTTACTGATAACTGTTAGCTATGAAGTACTCTATATTCTGTGGCTTGCCTACTGGCAGATTGTTTCATTACCCAGCAGTATCATTAATCTTTTTATTAGCACCTTAAAAACAAACAAACAGTGATTTTGTTACATTTGACACAAGTAGTGCATTTTAATTTTGTAAGCTTGTATTATTGTCTTTAAAAAAATCCTGCAATGAATTAGATTAAAATATCACACTTAATTCTTAATATGAAAACACTATTTGATTTGCAGAAATATAGTGGCATCAGTTTGCATATTACATAAAAGTGAGCTATTTTTGCTTTGTCCACATGGAGTTTTGAATGAACTCGGAAAGTTATTATTAATTACCTTTAAAATTTGTACTATATTTGGTATTCTTTTTTGTGACAAATATTTATTAAATTAGTGAAGAGAAATCACTTAGAGTACCACTCAGGAGTTAAATTTATACCTTGATCAGGAGTTTATCATATAGATCTACTTATCTGACAAGATACTGTTGGCTTCTTTTTTTTTTTTGGTTTCTTATCACTGGTGACATAACTTGCTCATACTTGCTCCAGATAGTATTTTTGTACTCTTAATGAAAACTATTCATAAAATAGAGTTAACACTTTATTAAGTACATTTAGAATCATATCATGAATACCATCTAAAAGAGTTCACATGAATCATTTAATAACATAAACACAAAAAGATTGCATATTGATCAGTTAAATAATTGCATAAATATCAGTTAGCAAATGAAAATAAAATGTATATTATATCATCATAATGCTTCTATTCCTAGACTTTACATGAATATTCAGTAAAGTAAAATTCATCTATTAGAAAAAAAGTGATAACAACATTTGGCAAACATTAATATCACAGGATAATATTTTTTATAAATGATATCATATCCTTTATTTATTTTTAGTAAGGAGCCATGAACTACAAAGTTATTCTACAAGTGAGTTTCAGGCATATGGAGTTCCAACACCCATCATGCCAGCAGTGTCAATTTACCTCCACAAATATCCCTTGGTTCTTTTTCACAACCCCTTCAATAGGCATATTTAAAAATTTTTGTTATTATAGTTTGGATATCATGTTTACAGTGTTATTAATGGGTGGTTTAGACATATACCACACGTCTATACCACCATTGTGCCTGAGTCCACTGACACTTATTCCTGCAATTTCCTATCTTCATCTTGCTTCCACCCTGTCCTTCCCTTATCCTACTCATTTTTATACACTAGGGTCAATAGTAATCTAGGCATCCCAATTATGATACCTTGGATTCTGTCATTTCATTCTGTTCTTTTATGTACCACAGATAAATAAGACAATCAATATTTGTACTTCTGATTCACTTCACTTAATCACTTGATCACTTGACATCCCATTATTCTTCGATTTCCTCGAGCAGGCGCCAGTAACATTTCCATTTGACCCTATCATGTGTCAGTGTAGTCCAATGGCATATGGTTGGTTCAGGAATACCAAGAGCCTCAAACCCTTCATGCAAGGTCTTTACGAAGGAAGTCTGACCATATTTTTAGGTGGGCTGCCACGTGATCTTTTGACATCCTGTGGGGTCCAGTCGGTAATGGCTCTAGTCCAGTGGTAGTCACCAAATAGCATTACATGTCCAGCCCATCTGATTTTCTATGCCTTGGCCAGCGAGACAGCGTCCCTGACTCTGGAACAGTGATAGAGGTGGGAACTCCGGATTCCCTTCCCCATTTGAGTGAGGAGTGATATTGCAAGCATAGCACTTTCGATTCCTCTTTGGGAAACAAGAATAGCATTCTCATACCTGCTTTCGTAGGGGCCCAGGTCTCTGAGGCATTTGTTAATGCAGGGAGCATAGTGGAGTTGAAGAGATATGCCCAGAGCCAGAGGTTCTTTGTCCTTTTAGCTATTTTTAGATGTTCTTGAAGGCATTCCATGCCACTCTTTTCCTCCTGCACAGCTCAGATTTTAGGTCGTTCATCATGTTAACTTCTCGACCTAGGTACACCAAACTGCTGCATTCAGAGATGTTTGTTTCATTGAGAGTGAATGGACCTCTGGAACTAGTTCATTTTTCATGAACATAGTTTTGTTGAGATTCAGCTGTAGACCTATCTTTCCACATTCTCGGTCAAAGTCAGACAGCATTTGTGCCGCTTGGCTAATATTTGGTGTCATCAGCAAAGCGGAGGTGGGCTAGTTGCTGACCATCTATCTTCACTCCCATTCCTTCCCATTCTAATTGTTGCATGATGTTCTTGAGCGTGGCGCTGAAGAGGTTTGGTGAAATGGCATTACCCTGCCGAACCCCTCTTTTGACATCAATGATCACTTCCTTTTACAATGGTGAGATCTTGGTGGTGAATCCATAATACAGCTCACAAAGGATTTTGATGTATTGAGTTTGAATGCCCTGTTTGTCTAGGGCTTCGATGACCGCTTCAGTCTCCACAGAATCAAAGGCTTTCTTTAAGTCAATTTACGAGAGATAGAGCGGTATTTTTTAACTCCCTACAAACCTCAATGAGCTTGGTTACCATTTGGATATGGTCGATTTTGCTGAATCCTTTCGGAAATCAGCTTGCTCGCATGGTTGTACTTCATCTAATGTTCTGTCAATCCTGCTCAGGATAACTTGAGTGAACAGCTTGTAGATGACAGACAACAAGCAGATAGGGCGATAGTTGCCAATATCATGAATATCTCCCTTCTTTAACAGTAGAACTGTCCTGCTGGTGTTCCATTGGGAGGGTACCTTGCATTCAGACAGGTAGAGTGAAGAGCCGAGCCAGTGTATTGAAGAGATACTGAAGGCAGATTCTTCAGGTTTTCGGGTCTGACTTTGTCTGGGCCTGGTGCTTTTCCCTTCTTTACCGACGAGATGGCATGTTGGATATCAGAAGGGAGAACATTGGGAATGACATATCCATACTGCAAATTTGGTATGTGAGCAGGTGGACGTGTCTATCAAAGAGATCTCCGTAGAAGTCCTGGATAATCTTCTCCATTGCCTTTCTTTAAGATTTGATAGATACATCTGGATGTCGGAGGCAGTTATCTTGGTTTTATAGTTGGCAAAGGACAGGCGGGCTTTGCAAATGCTTTTCTCAGCTTCTACTGCGTCTTCCATTATTTTTGCTCTACTCTCTTTGAGTTCTTGCTTTATTGCTTCTCTGCACTGCCTTGCAAGCTTGGATGTTAGTATTTTTTTAGCCTGAGGCTCGTGCATTTCCATGTTGGTGAATGAGCTTGAGACTTTTTGAAGACAGGCGTCCTTTTGTGTCTTTTTCTCTCTCGGCATTCTTCGCAAATGGAGGTGCTGAACCAGTCTGTTGTATTCTACATCGATGTCATCAATGATGGTATCTTACCATGTTCAAGTTGCAGTCAATTGCATGTTTTATCATTTTTACAGACCTGTAACATTTCATTGAGTATATATCACACCACTCTCCATGTATCTGTCATTTTAACCTAGATTAAATCCATATTCTCTCTATTGTATTAAGTATTTTCAATGAGTAATGGTATGTATATGTCCTTTAGACTGAATGATTTCTTGTCTTTAGGTAGAAAGCAATAAATGAAATTGCTGGATTGTGTGGCATATCTGTTTTCTGAAAAATATCCACATTATTTTCCTCAGAGGTTGAAGCTAGCAACATTTCCATAAGCAGAAAATGGGAGTTACATTTTCACTACATCCCCTGCCAGCATAGATTGTTCCATTTTTTATATGTTTCATGTCATGTTCGCTGCTGTTAGATGATAACTAATAGTTGTCTGGATCTAAATTTACTTGATAATAAGTAGTGGTAGATACCAGACCTCCACCATTTAATAGTCCCAGCTCCACAGCTTCAGTAAAACTTTGCAAACCAACATACCCTTTCAGGTGGGTCAGTATCCCTGGTGAAAATTCTGAGAACTTTTCAAGTTAAGTGGACTGATTCCCGCTCTTCTACCTAGGCCAAGCATCCTTTACATTCAACCTCCACCATATCAACAGGTAGCACCACAGCTTCTATGACAATGTAATTTTTAAACCACTTATAATATACCAAGAGCACAGCAAACTGGATAAGGATGAGTAAGCCCAACAAGATCAATGAACATAAACAAAAACACAAGTGGTCAAATAACACCAATCAACTCAGTAAATCCAAGGCAATGACTTTAGTGACGCTACTGTGAGGAAGTTTAATGAGTTCAAATAAATGATGGCAAAGGTAATCAGAAAAAACAGCTAAGCACAATAACATACAAATGCTGAAAAGAGAAAAGAAGCATACATGAAGAGTAAGGTAGGTGATATTAAAAAAAAACTTAATAGAAATGAAGTTTCTTGTTAAAGTGGAAGATGTCTTCAAATAGACCAAAGCTTTGATGGTTGCTTTAGATTCTCTGCCAAACATTGTCCTGTGTACTCCAAAGTACACACCAATACTTCTAAAATAAATGAAGGTTTTATTCCATTAAATTTAGGCAATAGGTTATTTGATTAATGTAACTATTATCAATGTTGAGTTTACCAAAGGAATTTACTGTCTTTTAATTATAAACAGAAAATATATTATGATCCATATTATGTTACATTGAAATAAGGGGACAAATTGCCAGATACATATATACATATATAAATGTAAACATATATACATATAAACATAGATACATGTAAGCACATAAACACGTATACATTTACATATGTATGTATGCCTATATGCACATATGCACATATGCACCCATGCATATATGCACATATGCATATATGCACTTATGCATATATACATACATATATACGTATATACATATATACATATATACATACACACATACGCATATATACATGTATACATACACATATACACCTACACAGATATATACATACACGCATACATATATACATATATACACATATAAACATATACACATTTACATATTCACATATTCACATATTTACATATTTACACATACTCATATACACATATACATATACATACACATACATGTAAACATACATATTCATGTAAACATATATACATGTAAACATATATACTCATGTAAGCATATCTACATGTAAACATGTAGATATTTTACATGTATACATATATGCACATATGTGTATGTATGTATACAAGTATACATGTATGTGTACACGTGTGCATGTTTACATATATACAAATGTATACATACATGTATGTGTACATGTACACAAATGTACACAAATGTACACAAATGTACACAAATGTGCACAAATGTACACATGTACACACATGTACACATATACATATATGCACATATAAATATATACATATATGAATATATGCGTACATGCACATATCCACATATGCACATATACACATACACGTATACACGTATGCATATACACATATACATATACATATACATATACATATATACATCACTGTCTTCCCATATATCATTGATTTGCTTTGAGGGCACCAATAACATCTCCTTATGTCCTGTCACATGCGCGATAGCCCAAGGGCATCAGCCCGCACCAGGAACATAAAGAGCTGCAAACCATTCCATCAGAATACGTAAATACATATATACATATTTACATATATATGTATATGTGCATATACACATATGCATCATATACTCATACATGTATATATACATATATGTATATATGCATATATACCTCACCTGATATAGCAGATAAACAGCACCTGATCAAAATTCAAGATGAGATAGAGGAAACCACTAGAAAGAAAAGAAAGTGGAAAACCATCTGAAATGTACTAAATGGTCTACCAGAGGACTATAGAATGAATTGAAAATGAGCAATAAAAGAATTATCAGAATCCCTGGAGAAATGTAAGTCAAATTTGATGAAAAGACAGTAGTTAATCGATGAGTGGAAAGAGAAACTTTGGTATATCTACTCAATGGAATACTATGCAGCTGTCAGAAAAAATGAAGTTATGAAATTTGCCTATAGTTGGATGGATATGGAGAGGATCATGTTGAGTGAAATTAGCCAGAAAGAGAGAGATAGATATAGAATGACTGCATTTATTTGCGTGGTATATATATATATATATATATATATATATATATATATATATGTACATATTATGTTACCAATATCCAAGGTCAGGCGAATCATGGAACAGGAGTTCTTGTCAAAGGCGGAAATTATCACACACATGTGGGAGTCAGAAGCTAGGTAAGACCGAGAATTGAACAGTGTGCTAATAATTGTCGAAAGTGCTGATACCAACCTAGAACTGAGCATTAAATACAGGCAAAAAGATACACATGACAACCAATTAATGTATGTATTGTAATCCACAATGTGAAAGGGAAGGAAAAGAGAAAGAGAGAGAGAGAAATAGAAAGAAATTAAAAATCCTGCCACAGGGGCCGGAGCGATAGCCCAGCAGGTAGGGCGTTTGCCTTGCATGCGGCCGGCCTGTGCCCGGCCCGGGTTCGATCCCAAGCGTCCCATATGGTCCCCCGAGCACCGCCAGGAGTAATTCCTGAGTGCAGAGCCAGGAGTAACCCCTGAGCATCGCTGGGTGTGACCCAAAAAAAAAATCCTGCCACAGAGATAGGCTAGGGAGGAGGGAAAGAATTGGGGACATTGGTGGTGGGAAATGGGGACCAGTGGAGGGATGGGTGCTGGTAAAATGTATGACCAAAACCCAAATATGAACATCTTCTGAAAATCTTTGTTACTGTATATCTCACTGTGGTATAATAAAATATTTAAAAAAATAAAATAGAGGTTGTACCCCCAAAAATAAATTATCCATAATAATTTTCCAGGATTGAGGAATATCTCCAGTGATATTCAAGAGTTCCAAATGGTTACAGCAAACTACATTCAACTAGGAAAATTCCAAGACACATGATTCAAAATGATAAAATCAAGACACATGATTCAAAATGATAAAATTCAAATATAGGAAAAAATATTTTTAGCAGCATGATCAAAAAATGAACTTATGTACAAAGGAAAGCCCATAAGATTTATGGCAGATCTGTCAAATGAGACTATAAGATGGAACAGAGTGAGGGAAGACATTACACAATCTTACTAACACGAGCACACCAACAAAAATACTCTATGCAGTTAGAGTATCATTCAGATTTGAAGTAACAATAAAGCTTTTATGAACAGACACTAGGTCAGTGCAAATGACAATAAGGAAACCAACAATGAGATATGGATTACATAAAAGGTAGTGCTAAGGGGAAAAAATTTGGGTGTATGAAGCAGACAAGACAAGACAGGGGAAGGGCATCAGTGGCCTGTAGCACAATGACGATGCAGGGGTGTAGCATATATATATATATATATATATATATATATATATGTATGTACATATATGTATGTATATATGTATATCACGATCACTATCTTCCCGTTCATCATCTATTTGCTAGAGCGGGCACCAGTAATATCTCCATATGTCCTGTCAAATGCTAGTAGAACCCAAAGGCATCCGCTTGCTCCAGGAGCATAAAGAGCCTCAACCATTATATTAGGTCATGGGAATGACCTAATATAAATGTTACTGGTATTTGGCATATCAAATACAATATGAGCAGCTTGCCAGGCTTGCCATGCGGGTGGCATACTCTTGTAGTCACCTCTAAATAAAGCATTTATTGATGAACCGTGCGGTCGCTAGCGGCCGCACTGAGCCAGGATGTGATAGTCTGGTTTGCTGGGTGGAGTTGTATGAGAGGGACGTTCGGATGTGGAAAATGGCGGCCACCATGGAGTAGGGGGTCATCTGGCTTGTTGTGAGGCTCTGCTGGGGTGGCAGGCCAGGGCTAGAACCCACCATACCTCCCAGGCGCCTTATGAGCGCCTGGGTACAGAGGAGAGCAAGGAGCAGCTCTGCCCCATGTCTGAGAGTCTCTGGTTCAGTATACCTGGGCAGGATTGAAAAAAAACTGCTGCAGAGTGGAAGTCTATGATCCGGGCTGTGATAGTCGATGATCCAGACTCATGAGGTGCCTGGGAGGCATGGTGGTTCTAGCTCTGGCCTGCCACCCCAGCAGAGCCTCACAACAAGCCAGACGACCCCCTACTCCATGGGGGCTGGCATTTTTCACATCCGGACTTCCCTCTCGTCACAACTCCACCCAGCCTACTAGATATATGTATATATAGGTATATATATATTCGGCAACTTGTCCCCTTATTTCAATATAACATAATATGGATCATAATATATCTTCTCTTTATGATTAAAAGACAGTAAATTCCTTTGGTAAACTAAACCTTGATAATAGTTGCATTAATCAAATTACCTATTGCCTAAATTTAATGGAAAAAAAACCCTGATTTATTTTAAGGTATTGGTGTGTGCTTTGGGGTACACAGGACAATGTCTGGCAGAGAATCTACAACAACCATGAAAGCTTTGATCTATTTCAAGACATCTTCCACTTTAACAAGAAATACAACTTCATGCATAAAATAAACTTTTGACCAAATTGAAATGAAATTTTGAGTTCGATGTTCATACAATGTTATGACTTACAATTTAATTCAACATATGATTATATGTACTAGGTATTCAATAAAGGGTAATTGAACTGATTTTCCAGAATTCATCTCTCAAACCATGCAAATGACTAAAGTTTCTATTTATTCTTCACATTTATTATTTACCTATAACATGCCTATTTTGACATATTAAAGCTACAATTAAAGCAGAGTATATATTAATTTACTTATTTATATACCAGTAAATTGTTATGTTTTCTCTATTCCTTACTCTAAAAAGTAGAGCTTTTTATTATAATATGAACAATGATAGTAGATTTTGTTTTTGCCGTTTCCTCAACTCTATTTAAATATCATTGTTTACAAAGTTGTCCATAACTTTGCCCATTGTTTCAGGCATGCAATTTCCCAGCACCAATCCCACCACCTGTGTGATCTTCCTGCCAACATTGTACCTTGTTGGTACAGGTGGGCCCTGTTCCATTTGCCCACTACCAAACCTTAGCAGGCAGAAAATTATTTATTTTTATATTCTTGTGATAACAAAAAGTAAATGAATTATCAGGAATATGTTCAGCAAAAAAGTTGTGAAAATTGTTACATTTCACAATGTTGTCATTAAAGTCATTGCAGTTTTACTGAACTCTTTGTTGTTAGTTTATGTTTTTTTATTCTAGAATGCTTAACTTTTCTTAAAGAAGATACAATTATTTTTTTCTAATTTCTTCCACCCCACTTCTAGTAGTTTTATAAATTAAATATCATTATCATCATAGATAAACACAGATTTCACTTTTCCTTTTATACTTCATGATAATTATGACTAGCACAAGAAAGCACGTGACTTTTGTTTTCTTGCTTTTTTGGGTCACACCGGCAGTGCTCAGGGTTCACTCCTGGCTCTGAACTCAGGAATTACTCCTGGCACAGCCTGGAGGCCCATATGAGATGCTGGGGATCAAATCCGGTCGGCGCATGCAAGGGCAAAAACCCTACCTGGTGGACTATTGCTCCGGCCCAAGTATGTGATCTTAAGAAAACATACAGTGACATAATTATGTGCTTCATTTACTAGAATGGTGAATCAAACTTATGCTCCAAGAGTTACAAAGATTTTATAGCTCTATGACACTAATTTGGCCTCCTGTATGCTAGTACCAGGGGACTAATGATAAATACTGACTTATCATGTTTGTAGATTATGTTTTTCTCTCCCAAGTTTTCTCTCTCTTTTCCCTTCTCTTTATGCATTGTGGCTGAACCTACATACATTTAAGAATAATCATGCAAATGCTTTTTCTACATTCAATGCTCAGTGTTATCTTGTGTGACCATTTCCAACAATTATTGTGTAGATGTACCATAGTTTCTTTATCCTGTCTACTGTTCTCAGACATTCAGGTTGTTTC
>JAJIBD010015477.1:0-14929 GCA_021461705.1 Cryptotis parvus | reverse complement strand
AGATGGATATCCATATACCTTTCCATAAATGTTGAATACATGGAAGTGTCTTTCCATAAAGATAGTCCCAAGGGGATGTAAGTTCCATTCTCATACAGCCTTGCAATACGGGCTGTCTCTAAACCATTTGATGTGTGCATTCAAGTAGGCACGAGATCCTAGCTCGTTGTTGCTTTGCGTTTTAGTAGCCGTAAGTGATGTAGAACACTTCTGCCTGTTGGCATCCATACATCTTGAAGGGAAGTGTCTGCTCATCTTCTTACCCCATTTATGCATGGGGTCACTGGGTATTTTTGTTGTTGAATTTTGTGTGTTTATAGACTTAGATTATCAATACTTTATTTGATGGATTGTGTGTAAACATGGTATTTTTAATTAAAGTTCCAATTTTTTTAACTATTCAGAGAAAAATTCGATGTTGTCCCACTTGTTTATTTTTTGTACCTGTGTCTTGTCAGTGTGTTCACCTCACTGAAGAGTCTGTGCAGCCAATTACCTAAAGAGTTCTGTTATGTTTTCTTCAACATATTTTATAGTTTCTCATTAAATCTTGAAATCTTTAATCCACTATGAGTTTATTTTGTGGAGCATGTAAGTATGGTTCTAACTTCTTTCTTTCTATCTTTTTTTACATGTGGCTATCCAATTTTTCAACACATTTGTTGAGGAGATTTCCTTTGTTCCACTTCATGTATTCAATTCCTTTATCATGCATAAACTAATCATAAATCTGGGGCTTACCTTAGGGCTCTCAATCATGTTTCATTGGGCTTTAAGTCTGTTATTAGTTCAGTTCCATGCAGTTTTGATTATTAAAGCTTTGTAATATAGATCAAAGCTGAGGAAATGACTGTCTCCCTGTCCTTCTTTTTCCCACTTTTCTTTCTTAAGATGCTTTTGTTCAATATGAATTTTAGTAGAGTTTGTTCAATGTCCAAAAAGTCATTGAAGGGGACAGGAGTGACAGCACAGCAGGTAGGGCATTGCCATTCACACGGCTGGACCTGGGTTCGATCCCTGGCATTTCATATGGTCCCCGAGCACTGCCAGGAGTAATTCCTGAGTTCAGAGTCAAGAGTAACCCCAGGGACAAAGCGATAGTTCAGCGGGTAGGGCGCTTGCCTTGCATGCAGCCAGCCCATGGTAGCCCAGGTTCGATCCCCAGCATCCCATATGGTCCCCCAAGCACCGCCAGGAGTAATTCCTGGAGTGCAGAGCCAAGAGAAACCCCTGAGCAATGCCGGGTGTGACCCAAAAAAAAGAAAAAAAAAGAAAAAACAAAAAGAGTAATCCCAAAGCATTGCCAGGTGTAACCCCCAAAAAAACAGTAAAAGTCATTGGAATTATAATGGGTGTTGTGCTGAATCTATATAGTACTTTGAGTAGAACGGTTTTTTTAGCAATGTTGATTCTTCTACTACATAAACAGGGAATATCTTTACATTTCCTGTGTCTTCTATTCATTTTTTGGAATGATTTATAATTTTAACTATATGTCTTTCACCTCCTTTATTTAGTTGATTTGATGATTTGAGGCACTATTTTGAAGGGGATAGCCTTTCAAATGTATTTTTCTTCTAGTTCGTTGTTTATGTACAGAAATGCCACTGATATTTGTGTAATGATTTGTAACCTTCTACCTTATTTTATAGATTTTTAAGAGGTGCGTGTGTGTGGTCTTAAGGTTTTCAATGCATAGTATCATGACAATTTGACTTGTTTCCAATGTGGATCACTTTGATATATTTTTTGTTTGATTGCTGTGGAGTTGTGACTATGCACATCTTGTACTGTACCTGATCTCAGAGTAAAGTTTTCAGTTTCTCACGATTGGGTATGATATTGCTGTGGGTCTGTTATAGGTGACTGTTCCTATCTGTGGTATGTTCCTTCTACTTCCTATTTTTTATATATGTTTTATCATACCACTGTGAGATATACAATTACAAAGATGTTTATGTTTGGGTTTCAGTCATACAGCCCATCAGTGTCCATTTCCTCCAGCACAAATGCCTCCATTCAGTGTCCATTTCCCACCACCAATGTCTCCAATTCCCTCCTCCCCTAGCCTGCCTCTATGGCAGGTTCTTTATCTCTTTTTTCTCTTTCTCTTTCTCTCTCTTTATATCTTCCTTCTCTTACATATTGTGGATCGTAATACACTTAGAGGTTATCATGTGTATCTTTTGCCTGTGTTTAATGCAAGTTCTAGGTTGGTATTAGCACTTTCGACAATTATTAGCACACTCTTCCCTTCTCTGTCTTACCTGACTCCCATATGTTTGTGGTAATTTCCAACTTTTTTTTTCTTTTTCCTTTCTTAAAAAAAAGTAAATAAATTAAATTGTCTACAATGTGGTGGGGCTAAAAAAAGGGTCGCCAGTAACTAGGCCATTCTACACATATATAAAAAAAGATCAAAGTGGGAGGAAAGGAAGAAGTAAAATATAAACAATGGCCAAAGGAAATGATCAAAAGAACTACTATGATCCCAGGGCTAAGGGAGCTTAAGGGAGTGCGCAAGGCCTGGGCTACAAGAGGCAGTACCCGGCCTGTTTCAGAAAATGCTAGGACTGCTTTTTGCTGAGAAAAAATGGACCCCAGCAGAATAAACCCTACCCCAGCCCTCCCTGCCCCTAACTGTGAGAAAGGCATGGAAAGAGCTCATCTGGCCCCCCCCCCCAGCACCTACACACAGCCAGGGGCTGCACAGGGCATGCTTGGCACAGAGGTCCAGGGGCCCCAGGGCCTGGCCTCCCTATTGCTAGGGCTCTGGGCTCACCCTATCCATTTCTTCAGGATCTCTGCTCCCAAAGCGCCTCAACAAATGCTATTCAGAGACAATGGACCTGCCTGCCCCAGTTCCCTGGTGAGGGAGCCATGGTTGAGCAGAAGTTCCCTGCTCTACTGTGGTCCCGCTTGAGCAAACGAAAGAGTCTCTGTGCTTTCTGAAAAAATATACAGAACCAGGGACCCGAGACAGGAAAAATGGAAGAAGTGACCACTTTGCCAACAGTATTGAAAATTTAGAATCTTCTGTGTTAGGGGGAAGGAATTAGGCAAAAGGAAAGGATCTGGGCCCCCACTTGAAAGGTGAGGTAAAGTACCCTGGGCCCTTCAGTACCAGAGGGCAGGGGGTGCGTGGCTGAGCGGCAGCCACAGTAGTAAGGACAGTTGGCAGGTCCCAGGGTCCAACTGCTGCAGGGGTGGATTATCTGACTTCTATCTCTTCCTGACGTCCGGTCGGAATCCGCTATATTTCTTCCACACCATGAGCGAAGATCATGACCGGTCCAGGCTCCTGCACCATGTCGCCGCCCATGTGCTGGTTCCCGCAGGCCATCACCATCACAGCCTGCTTGCTAGGGATGCGCTTGGCCTCATAGTTCTCATAGGAGCTCTGGTTCATCTGTCTTGTTTCTAGCGTGGCCAGACCCTGGGGCCAGCTCCACTCATGGACGTTTTCAATGAGCTCATTGACGTGGCAGGACAGCCACTCTCCACCAGCGAGCACTTGAACAGCCTGGAGCACGGCATCAGGGGTTGAGATCATCCCGCCCCAGCGGGTCACACGTGCTGGCTGCAGGGAATTGACCCACTCTAGGATATCATTGTATTCAATGGTTTCCTCCAGATTCTGGAGGTTGGGGTTGACACTGCAGATTGCACACATGTATGCTTTGAGCAGCTGGATGTCTCGCTTCTGCTCTGCCAGCTGGTGTTTGTGTTTGACTGAGGCCTTCTCCAGCTCTGCAATGCGTGTCTGCTGCTGCTGCACCACTGAACGCAGGTGCTTAATGCAGTTCTGGTTTGGCAGTTATCTTTGGGCATCTCCAGGCCACAGCCCTGTTCACAGGTTACAGGCCGTTTGGGGTTGTACTCACAGTCGCTGAGGTGAGACATGAGGTTGTCAAGTCGGACAACAGCACTACAGCCGAACACAGCATTGTCACAGGCGATCTGCAGCTTGGACAACATGTTCCGCATGATCCGAGGGACTGGGCGTAGGTGGGCAACAGTCAAAACGCTCCGGTCCATGGGGCACTTCTGCTGCTGAGAGAACCACTGGGTGATGCAGGCATTACAGAACGCATGCTCACAATGAGGTGCCTGCACCAGCTCCTCTAAGACTCCACTGCAAATAGGACAGATCAGGTCTTCATCAACATCCCCCTGGAATCGAAGTTACATCATACCCCATGTCTCATCACTGAAACCTGGGTCCTTCCAATTGTTGGAGGGCAGGTTCCTGATCACAAGGATCCAACCCCTTGAGGCCTCCACTCAGTGCCACATAAGAGAAGCTCCCAGTGACCCATCTCGTTGGCTATTCTCCGACAGAGCCTTCCTTTCTAGTACCAGCTCCATTGCCAACATGATGGACGTGATGTCACAATCAGGAGCACTCGCCCTGGAAGTGGTCTGGACTCTCCAAAACCCGGCCTGGTGGGGCTGGGGCGCGGCGGCCACCGGAGAGCTCCTGTACTGGGTCCCAGCCGTCCTGGGAGGGGAAGGGAAGGGGAAGGAGAGGGAAGACTCCAACTTTGACAACACCTCCTGATCCATGTATCACCTGACCTTGAATATTGGTATAATATGTGTGTATTCATATATTTTTATGTCATGCATAAATGCAGTCATTCTATATCTGTCTTTTCCATCTGGCTAATTTTTTCTCCACATGATCCTCTCCATATCCATCTATTTATAGGCAAATTTCATAACTTCATTTTTCCTAACAGCTGCATAGTATTCCATTGTGTAGATGTACCAAACTTTCTTTGACCAGTCATCAGTTCTCAGGCACACTGATTGTTTCCAGATTCTGGCTATTGTGAATAGTGCTGCTATGAAAATAAAAGTGCAGTTGGTGTCTTCTGTGTGTTTTTGGCCTCTCAGGGTATATCCCCAGGAGTGATATGGCTGGGTCAAATGGGAGCTCAATTTCTAGTCTTTGGAGGAATGTCCATATTGTTTTCCAAAATGGCTGTACCAGTCAAAATTCCCACCAACATTGGATGAGAATCCCTTTTCCCCGCATACATGCCAGCACTTATTATTCTTGCTCTTTTGGATATGCGTCATCTCGGTGGTGTGAGATGATACCTCATTGTTGTTTTTGATTTGCATCTCTCTGATGATTAGTGATGATGAGCATCTTTTCATATGTCTTTTGGCCATTCGAATTTCTTCCTTGTCAAAGTTTCTGTTCATTTCTTCTCCCCATTTTTGATGGGGTTGACTGTTTTCTTCTTGGAAAGTGCTACCAGTGCCTGATATATCCTGGATATTAACCCCTTATCAGATGGGTATTGGGTGAATATTCTTTCCCATTCTGTGGACTGTCTTTGTATCTTGGTCACTATTTCTTTTGAGGTGCAGAAGCTTTTAGTTTCATGTAGTTGCTTTGTTAGTGGTGCTTCCTCTTTGAAGATGCCTTTAGCTTCAGTGTTGTGGAAGGTTTTCCCTATACTTTCTTCGACATACTTTATGGATTCAGGTCTGATATTGAGTTCTTTAATCCACTTTGATCTGATTTTTGTGCACGGTGTTAAACAGAGGTCCAAATTATTGTTTTACATGTAGCTGCGCAGTTTTCCTAGCAAAACTTGTTGAAGAGACTTTCCTTGCTCCATTTTGGACTTTTTACTCCTTTATCAAATATTAAATGATAATGTGCTTGAGGGTTGGGTGTCAGGATACTGAACTCTATTCCATAGGTCAACAGGTCTGTTTTTATTCCAATACCATGCTGTTTTAATTACTACTGCTTTTTAGTACAGTTTGAAGTTGGAAAGGTATACTTAACTGGCAGGGGAGATACCATGATCATGACGTTTTTGCCAAGGATTGCTTTAGCTATCCATGGGGGTTTATAATTCCATACGAATTTCAGGAGTGTTTGTCAATTTCTTTGAAGAATGTCATGGTATTTTTATATGGAACATATTGAATCTGTACAAATCTCTAGGGAGTATTACCTTTTTGACAATGTTGATTCTACCTATCCATGAGCAGGTAACGTGTTTCCATTTCCTCATATCCTCTTTTATTTCTTGAAGCAGTGTCTTGTAATTTTCTTTGTACTGGTCCTTTACATACTTGGTTAAGCTGATTCCTAGGTATTTGATTTTCTGTGGCACAATTGTGAACGGGATAGTTTTCTTAATATCTCTTTCTTCTCTTTCATTATTTGTATATAGGAAAGCCACTGACTTTTTGGGTATTGACTTTGTACCCTGTCACTCTACTGACTTGACTTGACTTGACATACCATTATTCATCGATTTGCTCCAGCCGGTGCCAGTAACATTTCCATTTGACGCTATCACATGCCAGTGTAGCCCAATGGCACCTGTTGCTTCAGGAATACAAAGAGCCTCAAACCGTTCATTCAGGGTCTTGACGAAGAAGTCTGACCATCTTGTAGGTGGGCAGCCACATGATCTTTTGACATCCCGTGGGATCCAGTCAGTAATGGCTCTATTCCAGTGGTCATCTCCAAATTGCATTACATGTCCAGCCCATCTAATTTTCGATGAGTTGGCAAATGAGACTCCATCCCTGACTCTGGAACAGCGATGGAGGTCGGAGATCAGTATTCCTTCTTTCACTTGAGTGAGTCGTGATATTCCAAGCATAGCTCTTTCTATTCCTCTTTGGGAGACCCAAATAGCATTCTCATCCTGCTTTCGTAGGGCCCAGGTCTCTGAGGCATATGTTAATGCAGGGAGAATGGTGGAGTTGAAGAGATGTGCCCAGAGCCAGAGGTTCTTTGTCTTTTTAGCTATTTCTTTGATGCTTTTGAAGGCATTCCACGCTGCTCTTTTCCTCCTGCGCAGCTCAGGTTTTAGGTCGTTCATCATGTTGACTTCTCGACCTAAGTACACATAACTGCTGCATTCAGAGATGTTTGTTCCATTGAGAGTGAATGGGGCCTCTGGAACTAGTTTATTTTTCATGAACATAGTTTTGTTGAGATTCAGCTGTAGACCTCTCTTTCCACATTCTCGGTCAAAGTCAGCCAGCATTTGTACCGCTTGGCTAATGTTTAGTGTTATTAGAACAATGTCATCAGCGAAGCAGAGGTGGTGTAGTTGCCCACCATCTATCTTCACTCCCATTCCTTCCCATTCTAATTGTCACATGATGTTCTCGAGGGTGGTGCTGAAGAGTTTTTGGTGAAATGGTATCACCCTGCTGAACCCCCTCTTTTACATCGATGATCACTTCTTTGTAGAATGGTGAGATCCTGGAGGTGAATCTGTAATACAGCTCACGGAGGATCTTGATGTATTGGGATTGAACACCCTGTTTGGCTAGGGCTTCGATGACTGCTTCAGTCTCCACAGAATCAAAGGCTTTGTTTATTTTTTTAAAACATTTTATTATACCACCTTGAGATATACATTACAACGTTGTTCGTGTTTGGAGGATTTTGTCACATAGTGTTCCAGCACCCCGCCCTCCACCAGTACCCATTTCCCACTACCAGTGTCCCCAATTCCCTCCCCCCCCCCCATAGTCTGCCTCCATGGCAGGTTCTTTATCTCGTTTCTCTCTCCTTCTCTTTTCCTTCTCTTACATATTGTGGATTGCAATACATACACTTAGAGGCCATCATGTGCATTTTTAGCCTGTATTTAATGCTCAGTTCTAGGTTGGTATTAGTCCGAAGCCTTTCTTTTAAATCAATGAACGTAAGACACAGTGGCATCTTGAACTCCCTACAAACTTCAATGAACCTGGTTACCATGTGGATATGGTAGATTGTGCTGAATCCTTTTTGGAAGCCAGCTTGCTCGCATGGTTGTCCTTCATCTAATGTTCTGCCAATCCTGTTCAGGATGACTCGAGTGAAGAGCTTGTTCAGAAGTCTGATGGCCCCACCCACAAACTGCCTCAGTGCTCTTGGCCATGATGCAGAAACTCAGACACACAGGGGAGAGCTGCCATCCGGCTCTCCCACAGGTCAGCAGGCCATGAGGCTCCCAGGAGGCAAGATGGGTTTTGGGTTTTGGCCCATCACCTCTGTAGGCCTCGGAATCAGCCGGATGAGACTCTCTCACCATAATAGCTGCCATTTTCATGGTCTGGACCCCACAGCTCATCAGAACCCACGCAAGAGAGATGCTGATCTCAAGACCAGCTCAGAGCAGCCAAGTTCAAGCCCAGGTAGGCAGCTCTTGGAGGCGGAAGTCACTAGGTGTTCCTGCAGATGGAGCTGGGGTCCCTATTCCTCTCTCCGACCCTTCCCAGAGGCCTGGTGGCCCTGCCCACAAACTGCCTTGGGCTCTCAGCTATGATGCAGAGAATGAGATGCACAGAGGAGAGCTGCCATCCGGCTCTCCCCTAGCTCAGCTGACCATGAGGCTCCCAGGAGGCAAGATGGGCTTTGGGAGTGCGCCCATCACCTCTGTAGGGCCTCGAAGCAGCCAGATGAGACTCACTCACCATAATAGCTGCCATTTTTATGGTCCGACCCGGTACATCAAACTAGTGGAAACAGTCATGTTCTAGAATATATTACAGTCTACAATGTTTAAGAAAGGGAAGTGAGAAGGAGAGAGAGAGAAAGAAAGAAAGAAAGAAAGAAAGAAAGAAAGAAAGAAAGAAAGAAAGAAAGAAAGAAAGAAAGAAAGAAAGAAAGAAAAGAAAGAAAGAAAGAAAGAAAGAAAGAAAGAAAGAAAGAAAGAAAGAAAGAAAGAAAGAAAGAAAGAAAGAAAAGAAAGAAAGAAAGAAAGAAAGAAAGAAAGAAAGAAAGAAAAGAAAGAGGAAGGGATGTTTTAAATCCCGTTTACAACTATGCCTCAGAAAAGCAAGTACATTGGAATCAGCTTAACTAAGGATGTAAAAGTATCTGAACAAAGAAAACTACAAAGTGCTACTTCAAGAAATAAAAGAGGGAATGAGGAAAGGGAGACAAATCTGCTCGTGTACTGGGAGAATCAACATTGTCAAATAAGCCATACTCCCCCAAAGCATTATACAGATTCAATGTCCCTATAAGGATTCCCATGACATTTTTTCAAATAAATTGATCAAACACTCCTGATATTCCTATGGAACAATAAACCTCTGTGAATAGTTAAAGCAATTCTTGGGAAAAGAAGACGGGCGTCATCCCTCTGCCCAACTTCAAACTATATTACAAAGTGGTAGTAATTAAAACAGCATGGTATTGGAATAAATCCCACAGACCAATGGAATAGAGTTGAGTACTCTGACACACACTCTCAAATATGTGATTTATTAATCTTTGATAAAGGAACAAGAAATATGAAGTGGAGTAAGGAAAACCTCTTTAACAAGTGATGCTGGGAAAACTGGACAGCTTCATGTAAAAAAAATGAACTTAGACTTCTATCTAACCCCATGATCAAGAGTCAAATCAAAATGGATTAAGAACCTCAATATCTGACCTGAGTCTATAAGGTACATAGAAGAAAACAAGAATAAAATGCTCTATGACATTGAAGTTAAAGGCATCTTCAAAGATGAAACACCACTGACCAACCAAATGGAAGCAAAGATAAACAAGACTACATGAAACTAGAAAGCTACTGCACCTCCAAAGAAATAGTGACCAAGATATAGAGACAGCCCACAGATTGGGAATGAATATTTACCCAGTATCCATCTGATAAAGGATTTATATCCAAGGCCGTACAAGGCACTGGTAGAACTTTACAAGCCCAGTCAAAAAATAGAGAGAAGAAATGTACAGAAACTTCCTCAAAGAAGGAAATCAAATGACCAAAAGGCACATGAAAAAATGCTCGTCACCACTAAACATCAGGAAAATGCAAATCAAAGCAACAATGAAATATAATCTCATACTACAAAGACTGGCACACATCCAAAAGAACAAGAATAGCCAGTGCTGGCCTCGAAAGTGAGGATATAGGGACTCTCATTGATTTCTGGTGGGAATGTCAACTGGTCCAGCCAGTCTGAAAAACAATATGGACAGTTCTCCAAAAATTAGAAATTGAACTCTCATTTGTCCCAGCAATACCGCTACTGGGAATATACCCTGGGAAGTCAAAAAACACAGCAGAAACACCATCATCAATTCTATGTTTATTGCAGTGCTATTCACAATAGCCAGAATCTGGAAACAACTGGAGTGCCTGAGAGTAGATGACTGGTTAAAAAAAAGCTATGATACACCTATACAATGTTAGTGAATACTACACATCTATAGGGAAAAATGAAGTCATGAAATTTTCCTATTAATGGGTGGACATGGAGAGTATCATGATGAGTGAAATTCGATGGAAAAGGAAAGATATAGAATGACTGCATTCATTTGTGGGATATAAAGTAGTGTGAGACTACTATCCAAGACCAGACACAACAAGAGACTGGATGACTTGTCAGTGGTTGCAATCTACCACAAGTGTGTGGGAGCATAGGTTTGATAAGATAGAGAAGAGACCAGCTTGACAATAATAGTTGGATATATGAATGGTAAACTAGAACTGGGTGTTGAAAGTACATAAAGGAATATACATAATAACTGATAACCCTTCAGTATCTTGTTTTGCAAGACACAATGTACAAAAGAAGAGAGAATGTGTGAGAGAGAGAGAGGGAAAGAGAGAAAGTGAAAGAGAAAAGGGGGAAATGCCTGCCACAGAGGCAGGTTGTGAGAGATGGGTAGAAGGGAAATGGGGCACACTGGTGTTGGGAAATGTGCACCAGTGGAGCGATGGGTGTTGGAACACTGTATGACTGAAACCCAATCATGGACAGCTTTGTAATGGTCTATTGCACAGAGATTCAATAAATAGTAAATTGTAGGGGCTGTAGTACAGCAGGTAGGGCGTTTGCCTTGCATATGGCCAGCCCAGTTTTGATACCAGCATCCCATATGGTCCCTTGAGAACCACCAAGAGTAATTCTAGATGTAGAGTCAGGAGTAACCCCTGAACATTGCCAGGTGAAAAGCAAAATAGATGATGGACGGACGGACAGACAGACGGTTGGTCAATCAGTTGGTTGGTCAATAGATAGATGGTTTTATTTGCACTGTCTCATACTCTTTGCTCCTTTGCAGACAATTAACTGTCCATATACCTAAGGATCTGTTGCAGTACTCTCAATTCTACTTAACAGGTCTGAGAGTGCCCTTTTCCAGTACCACACTATTTTCATTAATGAAGCTTTATACTTTCATTTTAAATTGACTTTGAGGGACTGGAGTTATAGTACAGTGGGTAGGGCATTTGCCTTGCATACAATTCACCTGGGTTCGATCCCCAGTATCCCACATGGTCCCCTGAGCACTGCAGAAGTAGTTCCTGAAGTGCACAGTCAGGATTAACCCCTGAACACTGCCAAGTGTGGCCCCAAACCCCAAAAAATAATAGTGATATGACTGTCTATTGAATAGTAAAGCCTAAGAATTGTTGTTCACAGCATAATTTATTTCATTTATTTTTACAATTCAGGCACTATGATTTACAAAGTTGTCAACAATAGTTTCAGGTTTTTGCCCAGTCCACACATATTGGGGAAATCACAGAAACCCACCAAGTTCAATGAGTGAAGATAATACCATGACTCTACCAATACAAAACAGCTCTCCAGTAGTAAACAGCTCAGAGAATGACTTCAGTGACACATGGTGAATATGTTTAGTAGACTCAAAGAAATGGTGGCCAGGTAATCAGCAAAGTACAAGAAAGTATGATGGCTAATATGAGAAAACAAACAGAAATAACAGAAATGAAATACGATATAAAATACTCAATAGAAAGTCTAAGAACCAGAATAACAGCAGCTAAGAAAAAGATCAGGAGCTCCAAGAAGACATGGAACAAATCTCTAGAAAACAGCATAAGATAGGGGTATACCTAAAAAAGATATGAACAGTATACTCGAGAATTATGGGATGAGCTCAAGAGAAATAAGGCAAGTTCTATACCACTGGGCTATATCCCTGGTCCCTCGATGCAATCAAGCAAAATTGCAGCAAGTTATTTTATTGATATTACCAAACGGATTCTAAATTTTATATAGTGAGGCATAGAATCTAGTATAACCAACTCAATATAAGGGGAAAAAATTGGAAAACTAACATACTCACCTTCAAGACTTGCTATCCAGGCCCAGCATGATAGTACACCTGGTAGGAAGCTTGCCTTGCACAAGGCCGATGCAGGTACAATCCCCCAAATCCCATATGGTCCCCAGAGCACAGAGCTAGGAGTAACTCTTGGGCATACTAGGTGTGCCCCACCTCCCCTGAAAAAAAGACTTGCTGTCTAAAACTATAGTAGTTAAGGTACAAAACGTTACTTCAGGAAATAAAAGAAGACCTGAGGAAATGGAGACACATTCCCTGTTCATGGATTGGAAGGATTAACATTATCAAAATGGTAATACTCCCTAGAGCTTTATATAGATTCAATGCGGTCCCTATAAAGATACCCATGATGTTCTTCAAAGAAATTGAAACAAACACTCCTGAAATTTGTATGGAATAATAAAACCCCACGAATAGCTAAAGCAATCCTTGGGAAAAAGAAGATGGGAGGTATCACTTTCCCCCAACCTCAAGCTCTACTACAGAGCAGTTGTAATTAAGACAGTGTGGTATTGGTATAGAGACAGACCCGTAGACCTATGGAATAGAACTGAGTATCCTGAAACGCACTCACAAATATACAACCACTTAATCTTCGATAAAGGAGCAAAAAATATTAAGTGGAGCAAAGAAAGCCTCTTCAACAAATGGTGCTGGGAAAACTGGGCAGCTACATGTAAAAAATGAACTTAGACCTCCTTCTAACGCCATGCACAAAAGTCAGATCAAAATGGATTCTAGATCTCGATATCAGACATGAATCTATAAGGTACATCGAAGAAAACATAGGAGAAACGGCTCTATGACATCGAAACGAAAAGTATCTTTAAAGACGACACACCACTGACCAAGCAAATGGAAGCAATGATAAACAAATGGGATTATATAAAATTGAAAAGCTTCTGCACCTCAAAAGAAACGGTGACCAAGATACAAAGACAATCCACAGAGTGGGAAAGGATATTCACCCAATACCCATCTGACAAGGGGTTAATATCCAGGATATATCAGGCACTGGTAGCACTCCACAAGAAGAAAACAGCCAACCCCATCAAAAAATGGGGGAGAAGAAATGAACAGAAGCTTCCAAAAAAGAAGAAATTCGAATGGCCAAAAGACATATGAAAAAGTGCTCTTCATCTTTAATCATCAGGGAGATGCAAATCAAAACAACAATGAGGTACCATCTCACCCCACAGAGACTGGCACACATCCAAAACAGCAAGAACAACCGGTGCTGGCGTGGATGTGGGGAAAAAGGGACTCTCATCCACTGCTGGTGGGAGTGCCGACTGGTCCAGCCCTTTTGGAAAACAATATGGGCATTCCTCCGAAAGCTAGATATTGAGCTCCCATTTGATCCAGCAATAGCACTCCTGGGAATATACCCTAGAGACCGAAAAACACATAGCAGAAACACTATCTGTACTTCTTTATTCATCTCTGCGCTATTCACTATAGCTAGAATCTGGAAACAACCTAAATGCCCGGAGAACAGAGGACTGGCTAAAGAAACTGTGGTTCATCTACACTATGGAATACTATGCGGCTGTCAGAAAGGATGAAATTATGAAATTTACCTGCAAATGGATGGACATGGTGTCTATCATGCTGAGTGAAATTAGTCAGAAGGAAAAGGACAGATATAGAATGACTGCATTCATTAATAGGATATAGATACCAGTGTTTTAATAAATATGGGAAATGGTAATGGCAGATTAAAACTCACCACTGAATATACACAAAGAGACTTAAGTGATAAACTCTAAATATCTGCAGGGCTAGCCACAATGTGTAAAATAAGAGGGAGAGAGATGCAGAGACAGAGAGAGAGATAGAGAGAGAAAGAGAGGAAACTGGGGTACCTGCTATTAAGGCGGGTGGGGGGGGGGGGGGGGGGGGGGGTACATTGGTGGTGGAAATGGGGCACTGGAGGAGGGATGGGTGCTGGAATACTGTATTACCAAGAACCAATTATGAACACCTTTGTAATTGTATGTTTCACGGTGGTATAATAAAAAAATTTTTAAAAAAAACTATAGTAGTTAAGGAACTGGGATCTGGCTCACATGATTGGATGGAGTGCACAACCTACTTGTGGGAGACCCTGGATTTGATCCCTGGAGCGCTACAGTCCTCAGAGCATTGTTAGAAATGTTCCTCATTAAAAAAGAAAAACAAGAAGGAAAATTTAACAATTGCCTGAAAAAATATTAGATTTAATAAGAAAGAGGTGGGGCCGGAGTGATAGCACAGTGGGTGGGACATTTCCCTTGCACGCGGCAGACCCGGGTTCGATTCCTGGCATCCCATATGATCCCCAAGCACTGCCAGGAGTAATTCCTGAGCAAAGAGCCAGGAGTAACTCCTGTGCATCGCTGGGTGTGACTCAAAAAAAAAAAAAGAAAGAGGTGGGAAGCAGCAGTCTAAAATAATTGCAGAAGTAGGCAGCATTATAGTCTGAGTTTTGTTGTTGTTGTTGTTGTTGTTGACTTTATCTTTGTTTTCCTTTATGATTTTATTCTTGCTTGTGTACATCATTTTGCTGTATTTTATTCATCTTGTAACATCTTTCCATGCCTGAAATATCTTTGAGAACACATATTCAAATAAATGTATGATTTACTCATCAACTAATCGTGGGCTCAACTAAATGATGGGTTAAATTAATTGTGACTGTTTCAAGAAGAGAAAAATCCTCGAAGTGAATTAGTGGGAAGAAATATCAGACACTTCTGAAAAAGAACTACTTTAGCATTATTATACAATAACCTCCATAAAGAATAAGAGTCATACCAGATGCCTAAGGGAATAAAATGTGTAGAAAGAATCCAT
>JAJIBD010015475.1:0-38039 GCA_021461705.1 Cryptotis parvus | reverse complement strand
AAATCTCCTGTTAGTGTTGGTAGGGATGTTTTCTGGTCAAACCTCTATGGAAAACAGCATGGAGATTTTGCAAATATGCAAATGACACAGCAATTCCACTTCTTGGTATCTATTCCCAAAACTTAAAAAAATTAATTTAATAACCTATATATTTTTTCATTGCAGTGCTTAGTATAACAGTCAGGACATGGAATCAATCCAAATAGTCAACTCTATAGATACATAGAAAACTATGAATAATTCACAAAAGTTCTGTAGTTCACAATGTAGTTGTAGTTCAGTGAAAGCCTACCAAAGTTAGAAAGAACTGAAAAGTATCATGTTGCAGGTGATATGATACTGTACATTAGAAACCCTGGAGACTCCACTTAAAATTTCCTAGAAACTGGGGCTGGAGTTCTAGCACAGCAAATAGGGTGTTGGCCTTGCATGCTCCCAACTCGGGTTCGATCCCCAGCATCCCATATGTTCCCCCAAGAAATGCCAGGAGTAGTTCCTGAGTGCAGAGCTATGAGTAACCCATGAGCATTGCCAAGTGTGACCCAAAGAGCAAGAAAAAATTCCTAGAAATTGCAGATGTGTACAGTAAAGCAGCAGGCTGCAAAATAAATGATCAGAAGTTTTTGATATTTTTATACATTAACAACAATGTAGAAGAGAAAATTAAAACTATTATGTCAAGAAAAACTCAAACACTGTGGAAGCAATTTAATATTCAACTGAAAGATCAATTTAATGAAAATTATAATCACTTCTATAAAGAAACAAAAACATTCCTCCTTCATGGATGGATTAATCAACATTATTTAAATGAACATCTTATCTGAAGTCATTTGCAGATGAAATGGAATTCTCATAATAATTACCAAGGCATTTTTCTAGGACATAGAACCTTTAAAACTTTCATGGAGCCATAAAACTCTGAGAATAGCCAAAGTAATCCTAGTGAAAAGAAAATGGGAGACACTGTATTCTCAGACTTTAATCTTAACTTCAAAGCTACATAAATAAAGCTGCATGGCACAGGAACAAAGACAGACACTCAGATAAATGGAACCGAATTGAAAGTATAGAGGTAGCTAGGAAAAATGAAGTTATAAAATTTGCCTATAAATGGATGGACATGGAGAAGATTATGTTCAGTGAAATTAGCCAGAAGGTGAGAGAGAGATACAGAATGACTGCATTTATTTGCATAACATAAATATATATGTACATATTATGATACCAATATCCAAGGTCAAGTGAAACATATATCAGGAGGTCTTGTCAAAGGTGGAAATTATCACAAACATGTGGGAGTCAGAGGCTAGGTAAGACAGAAAATGGAACAGTGTACTAACAAATGTCGAGGGTACTAATACCAACCTAGAACTGAGCATTAAATACAGGCAAAAAGATACACATGACAACCCTTTTATGTATGTTCTGTAATCCATAGTCTGGAAGGGAAGGAAAAGAGAAAGAGAGAGAAAGGGAAAGAAATAAAGAACCTGCCATGGAGGAGGGCTGGGGAGGGAGGGAACCGGGATGTTGGTGGTGGGAGATAGGCACTGGTGGAGGGACGGGTGCTGGAACACTGTATGACCAAAACCCAAATATGAACTTTTTAATTGTATATCTTTGTAATTGTATATCTCACAGTGATATAGTAAAATACTTAAAAAAAAAAGAAAGTAGAGGTAAACCATGATGTACGGACAATTAATCTTTAACAAGGGGCCTAGGTACATGAAGTAGAGCAAGGAGGCCCTTCTCAACAAGGGTAGCTGGGAAAACTGGATAGGCACATAATAAAGTGAAATCAGCCCTCTACCTCACAAGATTAATCCATAATGGACTAAAGACCTCAATATCAAATATTTTTTTCAATGTCTACATTGATGAAATCATGACCTCACAGCAGTTTTCAATGATATAACCCAAGGAAAACAAAAGCAGAAATAAATAGGATTATATTAAGCTAAAATGTTTCTGCAGCATCAGAGAAATGAATCCTAAAATAACTCCAGGGATCTTGAAAAAAAATATTCAAAATATTCATAGATGCACCCTAGAAAAAGGGCTCATACTGAGGAAAAAATAAAACATGAAACCTCAAAGCTCAGCTACAAAAAAACTGTCAAAAAGCCTCACTAAAAATGGGGAGATGAAATAGACCGTTCCTCAAAGATAGAAAAATGGTCAATAGGTATATAAAATATTCATCATTATTTATTATCAGGAGAATACAAATGACAACGACGACGTGATCTCACGTCATATCAGCAAGATGGTCTATATTCTGAAATCCAAAAGGGTAAGTAGTGGCAGGGATGTGGTGAAAAGGGATCTCTCAGTCACTGCTGGTGGGACTGTGACTTGGTCAGTCTCTTTGGAAAACGGTTTCAAAAAAACTAATACTAGAGCTTTCAATACAACTCTGTGATTCTACTCCTGAACTTATACTTCCCAAACACAAAATATTAGTTTGAAAGGATATATGCATACATACATTCATCATTAAATTGTATGCAAGGTCAAATTCCCAAGATCAGAAAAGTGGAAAAAAATTGAGGTACAAACACATAATGGAATACTACTCAGCTATGAGAATGGAAGAAATCTTGCAGTTTGCTGCAACTTGGATGGTATTGGAAGAAGTCATGCCCAGTTAAGTGAGTTAGAAAGATAAAGACGAGCACCAGATTATCTCAGTCATATTAGGAGTATGATGCCTACACTACCTGCACGGCAGAGCCTGGCAAGCTACCCGTGTTGCATTTGATATATATGCCAAATACCAGTAACAATTATAGACCTCATTCCGAATGGATTGAGGCTCTTTATGTTCCTGGAGCAAGCATATGCCTTGGGATCTACTAGCATGAGACAAGACATATGGAGATGTTACTGGGGCCCGCTCGAGCAAATCGATGATGAACGGGAAGACAGTGATTAGGAGTATAGAGAAACAAAGCAAGGGATTAGAAAATCCTCAATGGAAAGAATACTGAGATATGATCAAGAAACTGAGACATGAGGGTGCTACTAAGGTAGAGGGGATAAATCTTGGGGAAAATGTGGAGGGAACCTGGCATTATGTTTGTGGTATAAAACACTACTGGTATTATTGTAAAAGAAGTAAATAACAAAAAATCAACTGAATATGGATTAAAGATACAAATGTAAACATGGACTAAAGATGTAAACCAAGGTTCTAAAACTTATAGAAGAAAATATGGGACAAATGCTTTGTTTTGATGAAGCAAGGTAGCTTATTTAGAATAATACTTGCTTAGAAAGATATGAGGAGAGAAAAAGAGGAAATATATATTTAAGAGAGAACAAGGGCTTATCCGGAATAGAAAAAATGTAAAAATGGGGGGCCGGAGCGATAGCCCAGCGGGTAGGGCGCTTTGCCTTGCACGCAGCCGGCCTGTACCGGCCGGGTTCGATCCCCGCATCCCATATGGTCCCCCTGAGCACCGCCAGGAGTGATTCCTGAGTGCAGAGCCAGGAGTAACCCCCTGAGCACCGCGGGTGACCCAAAAAGAAAAAAAAATGTAAAAAATGATACATAGAGGCGAGCAAATGAGATACGTTCAAGGGAGAACAGAGATTGGAGAGAAGGCAGGACAAAAAGCTTTTTGATATTGATCTTACTTTGTGCATGCAGTAACAAAAGAAAGACTGAGCCCATGAGATTATATGTATCAGTAAGGAAATAATAAAATGTAAAAGCAATCCACAGAACGGAAAGTATTTGCAAGCATACATCTCATAAGAGGATACTATTGAAAGTATATAATTTTTTGCAATTGGTAGCAAAAAATGTCTTGACAAAGAAGCAGAATATTTTCATATAAGACATACAAATGACCAGCAAGCATATACAAAGGTGCTCGGTATTACTAATCATCAAAAATGCAATCCAAACCCCAGTGAGTTTATAATCTCATATCTTTTAGAATAGCTAATAACAAAAATACAAAAGGTAACAAGTATTAGCAAAGATATAGAGAAAATAATTATTGCACACTTTGATGGATTGTATGTTGCTAGAGCCATTGTTCAGAAAACTCTGATGCTTCCTAAACAATTGTACATGAACATATTGAAACAAATATATGTTCTGAAATAGAATATATCTATTTATTGCAATAACATGGTTTTACATGTTTTTTTCACTGAAAAATGTTTTGTTAGGTGAAAATAGCCATAGACAGAAATACAAATAATGTATAATCTTTCTTGTATGTGCGTTCTAAAATTATAACACTCAGATGCACAGAATAGAAAAATGGCTAGCGTGTGATGGGAAGAGGAACATAGAGATGCTGGTGAAATTGTATAAATTAAGTGTTATGCAATAAATAATTTATGAGGACTTGATATGTACATGATGTCAACTACAGTTAATAATGTAATATAAATTTGAAATTTGTTCGAAAACAGAAACTGTTTATACCATAGACACAAAGTGGTAACTATGAAGAAATATCCTCATATCTAAAAGAAGGAAAAGAAGACAAGGGAAGCCAAGTGTTATTGAGAATGCGGATTAAAAAAGAGAACCATTCCTGGCTGCTGGTAGTTATGCATATTGGTTCAGCCACTATGAAGACCAGTTTGATGATTCCTCAAACAACTGAATGATCCAGCAATCTCACTTCTGAATATACAAAGAAAGGAAATTGAAACAGTTGACTGAATAGAGAAATTCAGTCCCATGTTTACTGCAGATTTATTCACATAAGACCAGGAAACAGAGCTCGGAAGACAGCTGAAAGGAATGGAATGTATGCATTGCATGCCGGAGTCCCAAGTTTGTTTTTGTTTTGGGGGCACACCTGGCATTGCTCAGGGATAACTCATGGTTCTGCACTTAGATATTACTCCTGGCAGGGCTCTGCGGACCTTATGGCATATCAGAATTCACATCTTGGTTGGCTGCATGCAAGGCAATCTCCCTACCTGCTGTACTGCCTCTCCAGCCCTGCAGTCTGAAATTTGATGCCTAGCACCCTGCTCCCGGGAGGGCACAGGGAGAGCTGGTAGCAGCTCTGCCCCATGTCTGTGAGTCTCTGGATCAGCATACCTGGGCCGGATTGAAAAAAAACTGCTGAGGGTGGGTGTCGATGATCTGGGCTGTGATAGGCTTGTCTGCTGGGTGGAGTTCTGATGAGAGGGAGGTCCGGATGTGGGAAATGGCAGCCCTCATCGAGTGGGGGTCTTCTGGCTTGTTGCGAGGCTCTGCTGGGGTGGCAGGCCAGGGCTAGAACCTGCCATCCCTCCCGGCGCCTCGTGAGTGGCTGGGCACAGGGAGAGCCAGTAGCAGCTCTGCCCCATGTCTGTGTGTCTCTGGATCAGCATACCTGGGCCAAATTGAAAAAAAAAACTGCTGCAGGGAGGGTGTCAATGATCTGGGCTGTGATAGGCTCGTTATTTTCCATTTTCCAGCATGAGGGGCGCATTTTCCACATCCGGACCTCCCTCTCGTCAGAACTCCATCCAGCAGATGAGCCTATCACAGCCCAGCTCGTGCCACCGCAATGTTCATCAATAAATGCTGTATTTAGAGGTGACTACAAGAGTATGCCACCCGCATGGCAAGCCTGGCAAGCTGCCCATGTCGTATCTGATATGCCAAATACCAGTAACAATTATGTTAGGTCATTCCCATGACCTAATGTAAGGGTTTGAGGCTCTTTATGTTCCTGGAACGAACAGATGTCCTTTGGCTCTAGTAGCATGAGACAGGACATATGGAGATGTTACTGGAGCCCACTCGAGCAAATTGATGATGAACGGGAAGATAGTGATAGATAGTGATCCTGCTCCCCTGAGCACCTAGCCAGGAGTAATCCCTAAACATTGTTGGGTGTGGTCCAAAAAACAACACAAAAATATAGAAACAACATATATGCTTGTCAACATATGAATGGGTAAAGATTATATCTTGACATAAACTTATATATGCTTATATGGGCATACATATGTACACACATATATTCAGTCAAAAGTAAAGGGGAAATTCTTCCATATGCAATAGTATGGATGAATCTTGAGGACATAAAGAGAGATGTCATACAGAGAAAGACAAATCATGTGTAGAATGTGGACTCTAAAAAAATTGAAATTCTAAAAGCAGAAAGCAAAATGTAGGTTGTCAAGGAATGATGTCTAGGGAATTAGATATTGTCTAAGGGAACATACTTGCAACTAGTAGATAAATAAGTCCTAGAGACCTAATACACAGCACAGTGATTATAATGAACAAAATTATATCATGAAAATTAAATTTGCTAAGAGACTAACTCTTAATTGTTCCCCCAAATTAGAAGAAATGTACCCCAGTAGAGGTGTTAAATAACATGACAATGGCAATAATATTAAAATATAAATGTATCAAATCAGTATACTGTATAACTTAAATGCACACATGTATGTTAAATATAGCTCAATCAAACTGTTAAATCACTAATTATATGTAGTGATGAATGTGGTAATAAGCTTGACTTTGGTAATCATTTCAGAAAATCACATCATATACCATAAGTATATACTTTTTTGTATGTTAATTGCCAATAAATCTGGTTTAAAAAAGACTATTTAAGTATCCAAGTCGGACCCTTGAATGATCAAATACTTAATCAGGCTATTGATATAAATATTGCAGGAATTGGGCCGGGCGATAGCCCAGCAAGTAGGGCGTTTGCCTTGCACGCGGCCGCCTATGCCGGCCCGGGTTCGAACCCGGCATCCCATATGGTCCCCCGAGCACCGCCAGGAGTAATCCCTGAGTGCAGAGCCAGGAGTAACCCCTGAGCATCGCCGGGTGTGACCCAAAAAGCAAAAATAAATAAATAAATAAATATTGCAGGAATTTAAATATTTTAATTTCTTTTGCATTATTATTGATCTGACTGAAGTATCTTAATCTGAAAAGAAACAAGTTCATACCACTTCAGGAAGTTCACCACATATAGCCATGTTTAAAGAACAGCGACAACATTTTTACACTTTTCCTCCCAAAATGCAATAACACAGTGAATCAAATATGGGTGTCAGTAAAACCACACTTTCATTCATATTCCAAATCTTTAAAGCAGTTAAAACTAAGTGTTATCAAATCTGTAGCTGTCAGAAGCCTATATACTTCCTTTATTTTGTTTGGATCACGGAGCATCTATTGCTGTGATAACATTAGCTTTCTGGGAACAAGACCCCTCTTTCACCATCCTCTCTTTATACCAAATTGACCTAACACAAAGCAGCCTTTCCCAAGCATGGTTGAATTAAATTGTCTCCTAATTCGTCTACTTCAAGATCATTCTCTTCCTGCCAGTTCCTTTACAAAAACACATCTACTATAATGTCGTTCCATTGCCCCCAAAAAGGCTTTCATAAACATAGAGGTGATGTCCAGACCCAGACCACGCAGCTAAGGCATACAAGGACCTTCATACCCTGTCCTCAGTCTCTAGGACGAGTCACTCCCAGTCTCTCATCTTCACAAATCCCTCCTGAAGTCAAACCAGGTGTTCCTAGAAAAGTTGGGATTTTGCATTACACTAGGCCTTTGCAAATGCTGTTTCTTTTATCCGAAAAGCCCTAACCCTCTCATCTGTCTGGCACTCTTATACATATACCTTCGTAGCTCCTCACAGAATTGTTTTCCGCACCAACATGTTTATTTGTTCAGAAAATGTCCAAAGCTAAAGAAAGGGGAGAGGGAAGCAAAGAGAAGGAAAGGAAAAAGGAAGGGAGAGAGAGCTGTCAACGGACAGACCCAAACAGCTATGAAAATTTTTTTATTCAAACAGCAGTGGAAGGACTTTGAAGTGGCGATGTTTCGATTTTCATCTTTCATGCATGTATGAATGATCAAGCAGTAAGGGTAGTGAGGGAGTGAGAGAGAGAGAGAGAGAAATGGACCCAGAGGAAAGCGATCAGATCAGCGAGACAGAGAGGGAGGACGCAGTGCAGTAAAAGCAGCTGGGCGGGCTCAAATTTCTTTAGTTTTGCACAGACCCTCCCAGCGTCTAACCCTCTAGAGATTGGTGGGGGGGAGAAGCACAGAGGACGGGCCTACACTCCCTCAGAGCGTGCCCAGCCTTGCTGGCCAGACCCTTTACCTTCCGCTCCAACGTGAGCAGTTCCTCCACGCCATGACTCATACTTATTGCGGTAGGTCACTGCGCGCTGCAGCCCCACAGGTGGTATCGCCTTGCTGAGAATGTTCCCGCCAGGCTGGCCAGTGGAGCGCCGCTCGCCGCGCCAAACCGCCTCCCAACGGCCGCGCCGGCAGTTCCTACCCAGAACCATCAGGCCTGCTAGGTCGATCTTCGAGTAGAGGGATGCGGCGGGGCTGGAAGATGGCTCTGTCTGGGGGTCTGAGGTGCTGCCGCCGAGTACTTTCCTGGGTGCCGGTAATTGTTATCGTCCTGGTGGTGCTCTGGTCTTACTATGCCTACGTCTTTGAGCTCTGCTTGGGTAAGTGAAACTGGGCACTTAAAGTGGGGAAATTAGCCTCCAGCGAATCGTCTGCCCCACCCTTTCCCAAGGGTGTCCCTGGTGTTCCCAGACCTCACACTGCGGATCCCTTTATCTCCCAGGATCGCCTAGCCTCCAGTCGCTGGTTCACTAAAGGTGTTTCTGTGCCCGCGCCTGGGGGATCCCAACACCGCACCATCGCTGCCCAGTTAGGGTTTCTACACGGATCCCTGGTTTTATCCATAAGAATGAACCGCCACTTCCCTCCAGGGCATCCTTTTCTCATGCTGGACAAACAACTTGTGCCTTGGGTTCTCTTTCTGGAGCCTCCCACCAAACCCAGTTGAGGAAACTATGTACCTTGCCCCTTGAAAGGTTCTCTCTTCACAGCGTGTTCATAATTAATGTGTTCCGATGCGTTCCATTGGAAGCCCCATAACTTCCCATTCTCTTCTATGAGAAAGCCTCAAATATTTCCTGAACTCTTCTGCTCTCTCTCCCTTTTTTCTAACTTTGGAATCCATTCTCTCCTTATCTTCTCACACTGGCTGGAGTGTTTCAACCATAGTTCACCTTGTTTTATTCCATTGGGGTCTTTTCATAACATGGTAAGCTGTCCATTCTCTTCCTGGGAGCTGCATCATTTTCTCATTTCTCCAATAGAATGGGAGACCCACAATACATTCTGGCCTATCCCATTAAACAAGAGCCCACAATTTTACCACACAGGGATTCCCATAGTATTCTCTTACAGCTTTGAGGTGCATTCACTCTTTTCCATCAGATATCCCACTTTTTTTTTAAACCTCATACTATTGATTCTGCTTTTTATCCTCCTATGGTCCTCCTTATCCACTATAATCACACTGGAGAATTCCTCTTACCCTCCGCAAGAGTGCCCACAATTTCCTTCTACCCATTCCAAAAAGCTACCATTTCCCTAATTATGACCTTTCTTGGTTTTTTTTTAATCTACACCCCACTTCTTGCAGTCCCCAGCACTGTTAGCCCAAAATTTTCTCAGCTGCTTCTTCTGGATTCTTATTATTTTTCTCTTCCTTTCCTCTGTTTCTATACATGCCTAATCTTCTCAATGGAGGAAGCACCATACTTGTTACTGGGATTCTACAATACCTCCAATGAGAGCCTCATTCTTGTACTTTCTCATTATAACACCACTATATATATATATATAGTGGTGTTATAATGAGAAATATATATATTTGGATCACACCTGGCAAATGCATAGGGGTTACTCTTGGCTCTGCACTCAGGAGTGACTCCTGGCGGTGCTCAGGAGACCATATGGGATGCCGGGATCGAACCCGGGTCGGCCACATGCAACGCAAATGCCCTACTGGCTGGACTATTGCTCCGCCCCCACTTTATATATTTGGGTCATCTCGTACCTTGTTCTGTAACACTAAGGAACATTCCATCCCTTATTAACTATAGAATGATTCCTATCGATGTTTTATGCTATCAAACTCATAAACTCAGAATTCAACAGTAATTCCTAACTCGAACTTTAAGATCCTATTTTTAATTAAAATATTTTTATTATACCATCGTGGATATACAGTTACAAAGATGCTCATGTTTGGGTTTTGGTCATTCAGTGTTCTAGCACCCATCCCCTCCACCAGTGCCCGTTTCCCACCACCAATGTCCCCAGTTCCCTCCGCCTCCCCCCCACCCCCGCCTTCCTCTATGGTAGGAACTTTGCCTTCTCTCTCTCTCTCTCTCTCTCTCTCTCTCTCTCTCTCTCTCCCTCCTTTCTCTTCCTTTTCTTACACATTGCGGCTTGCAATACATACATTTAGAGGTTATCATGTATATCCCTTTGCCTTCATTCAATGCTCAGTTCTAGGCTGGTATTATCATTTCTAACAATTATTAGTACACGGTTCCTTTCTCTGTCTCCCCTGACAGAAAACCTCTGACTCCACACAGTTGTGGTAGATTCCACCCACTGACAAGATCTCCTGATCCATGTTTTGCCTGACCTTGGATATTGGTATCATACTATTTTATTTCTATATCCAGCAAATAAATGCAGTCATTCTATATCTTTCCTTTTCCTTCTGGCTAATTTCACTCAGCATGATTCTCTCCATCTTAAGACCCTATTTTTTAAAAAAAATTCCCACATTTGTTAATGGGATTGCACATGGACCTCCATTTCCATTGCATTATAATCACTTTATTACTTTACTTTATTACCTTATGATTTTTTAATTCATACAAAGTTTTCTCTATGTTGCCCTTTCTCTTTATACCAGAGCTTCTGTTGTTCTCACAATGAGATAACTGCCTAGCATTATCTCCTCACTTTGGAAAATTCCTATCTCTTCTCAATGGGATCCCAATAAGATGTATTGTCACTTCTATAGTGGAATTCTACATCTAGTACTCAAACTCATGCCCTATAATGTATCCTTTTTAGTGAATATTTGGATTTTTATTTTTCCTGTTGGGTATCCCCCAGCTATGAATTCCTTCTAGACTCTCATTTCTTCATACCAGCTACTGCTCACCTTAAAATTATAGTTGGGGTGCTGCTTTTCTTGATCATATGTCTTAAGTCCGCTTATATATTACCCTCATATTACACAGTTGACAAAGCAATCATCTTCACCAGGTAAACTAGCATTAATGGGAAGCAGGATATTACCCTCTTATTAGTATAAATTCAAGTTTCCAATTCCATCATTTCTTCTTACATTTATTATGTGAAATTTGGGAAATTAAAAAAGTAGCAATTATCTACCTTAATAAATACAAATTTATGCTGCTTTGATTTTAGGAGGCTTGGGGGTATTTCTGGAAGTGCGAAAGTTAGAGCCAGGGGTTCCCTTCATTCAAAGTGTACTCCAGCCCTTTCAGTCATCTCCCCTGCCCTATTTTTTTTTGTCTCAGTCTTGTATTAAGGTGTATTACATGGGCTATGCAATGATTGGAAGGTTTTTCTATTCTCAGATGTCATCACTTTGCTTATTTTATTGAAGGGAATTGGTTTGTAATGTATAGACTTGAGGGCATATAGTTGGTTTTTTTTTTTTGCCTTTTGGGTCACACTCGGCAATGCTCAGGGGCTACTCCTGGCTCTGCACTCAGGATTTACTCCTGGTGGTGCTCGGGGACCATATGGGATGCCGGGGATCGAACCCAGGCCAGCAGAGGTCGGCTGCATGCAAAGCAAACGCCCTACCCGCTGGGCTATCGCTCCAGCCCCGAGGGCATATAGTTTTATGAGTCATCATCTATATAATGCTGCGTTATGTTTGTCACCAAAATTCCACTTTTCCATGTATATATATAGTAGAATGACACTCAACTATTGAAAAATAACTGCCACTTGCCAACAATATGAATGGGCCTAAAGGGTATTATACTAAGTGAAATGAGACAAAGAAAGACTAACAGTTTATGATTTTACTCATATGTAATAATTGAACAAAATAAATGAGCAAAATTAAAACAAAGTCTTAGAAGACAAAGCGCCTGCCATAGAGGCAGGCTGGGGAGGGGGTGAAGGAATCAGGGGACATCAGTGGTTGGAAATGGGCACTACTCTTAGAGGGATCGGTGCTGGCACACTGTATGACTGAAATCTAATCATGAACAGTTTTTTGATTGTATATCTCATGATGGTATAATAAAAACGCTTAAACTATATGACCTAAATTATAGGGATCGAAAGAAAAAAAAGCACTACCTGCTTCATATTCCCCCTAGGAATTTAATTACCTTAATCTTTAAGGGGAAAATGGATGAAAAGCCATCTTCTGGACATTCTTCACACTGACAAAAGGACTATAGACCCAGCCTGCATAAGGGTTGAAACCGCACACTATCTTCGATTTCAGGGGGGTCCAGGCAAATATTCATTGGTTTTCAGAGTTGTCAGTCTGAAAAGAGAGAAGAACATATGTAATTAGAAGTGGAAGAGTTAAAAGCCTTTCCTCAGTTCTTGGGAGGGCAGAGTGGTTTTGCTGTTTTAGAAAACACTCTGGGATGGTGAGACAAGTTCAAACAACAAAAAACCAAAGCAATGTGGCACTTACCCAAAACTAATAAATACAAAACTGATACATTTCTTAACCAGTTTCTTTGATAGAAAGGACTTGTAACCTGTTCTCTTTTGGACATCACAGCACCAGGAAATAAACTTACATTGGACATATAGAGATATTTAAAGAAAGAAAATAGTTATTTATGAAGATTATGAGCTCTGGAAAGTTTACCAATCTGTTCCTTGAAATGTGTTATCCATGAGGAAACCCTGAGGTGCTAGATGGGGGAATAGGCCAACATACCTAGCATGCACGTTTCTTTGCTTCTAATTGCATGAAAACATTCATTATACCACCATGAGTCATACAGTTACAAAGTTGTTCATGATTGGGTTTCAGTTATACAGTGTTCCAGCATCCAGCCCTTCACTAGTGCACCTGTGTCCCCAGATTCCTCGCAGCCAGGCACTTCTCTCTCTCTCTCTCTCTCTCTCTCTCTCTCTCTCTCTCTCTCTCTCTCTCTCTCTCCCTCTCTCCCTCCCTCTCTCTCTCCCTTCTTTTGCACATTGTGGCTTGAAATACATACCTTTAGGGGTTATCATGTTTCTCCCTTTGCCTGTGTTAGATGCTTAATTATAGTCTGGCGTTACCATTTCCAACAATTATTAGCACACCGGTACCTTCTCTATATTACCTAACCTCTGACACCCTCACACTTGTTGGTACATTCCAATCTTTGACAAGTCCCAGTCTTCTTGGAAAACAATATAAACATTCCTCCAAAAACTAGAAGTTGAACTTTCCTTTGACCCAGCAATAACACTCCTGGGAATATGCCCTGGGGGCCCAAAACACAGCAGAAACACCATCTACACTTCTTTTTTTTTTTTTTTTTTTTTGCTTTTTTTGGGTCACACCCGGCAATGCTCAGGGGTTTCTCCTGGCTCTGCACTCAGGAATAACTCCTGGCGGTGCTCGGGGACCATATGGGATGCCGGGATCGAACCCAGGCCGGCATGGGCCGGCTGCATGCAAGGCAAATGCCCTACCCGCTGGGCTATCTCTCCGGCCCCACCATCTACACTTCTATGTTCATTACAGCACTATTTATAATAGTCCGTATCTGAAACAACCTGAGTGCCCGAGAACAGACTACTGAATACAGAAACTATGGTACATCTACACAACGGAATATTATGCAGCAGTTATAAAAATGAAGTTATGAAATTTGCCTATAAATGATGGACATGGAGAGTAAAATGCTGAGTTAAATAAGTCAAAAGGAAAAGGACAAATATAGAATGACTGCCTTCATTTGCGGGTATAAAAATAGTGTGATACTAATATCCAGCATGCACTTTGATTACCTTCTTTTACATACTGGTGAGCCCAATACAGATACATGTTAGGACCTATTTCTCTTTAATGCATACCATTAATTATTAGAAGCAGTTTCCTGGGCACTTATAAAACTAATACCATAATGGCTGCTAAAAATTCACCTTTTCCTGGAGTTCCCCAGGAAGGCTGCACCCCAGTCCCACAGAAGCTCCAACAGGAACAAAGGCCAGGAAAGGAATATAAAAGGAGACATTCAACTACTACCAATTCTACCCTTTGGCAACTATTCTAGTAAAGAACTCTTAGCAAGGTAGAAAGCCCTGAGTGGGGCATCTTAGAAGAAGCGCTTTAAAAGCCGGCTTGAAGGGTGTGCAGTTGCTGCCAGAGCACCGCTGTTGCTGGTGAGTATATGTGGTGCCCGAGCATTTGTTTCTCCATTTCTCCCCTCGTGAGATGTGTACTTTCATACTTTAATTCTGTGTACTGGGGCCTCTCTCCACTCTGGAGAAACCCATGCTATCTCTTTGTACATGATATTCTTTCTCTCTTGTCTCCCCTTCTTCCTCTCCTTCTCCTTCTCTCTCTCTCTCTCCTTTGCATCTTCTCTCAGAACTTGCAAATAAAAACTGTTATTTTTTTGAAAAAGAAGTAAATGGAGAGGGAGGTATTTAGTAAATCAGATGAAAGGTGTCAATTATATAATGGGGAATAGAAACCACTTTGCTGTTTTTATTTTATTTTATTTTATAAAACTCAATATAAATTGAATTATCCTTCACACCATAGCCATAAGGGTAAAAAAGATGAGATGAAGTTCAGACCAACAAAAGAAAAAAAACACAAAAAACTTTAACAACTAAGCATAAATTTCAATTTAGCTATGTTCCACAAGGTCAAAAATAACAGTTTTAGCAAACATGAACAACGTTGTAATTGTCTATCTCACGGTGGTATAATAAAATATTAATTAAAAATATTGGTCATCAAAAAGTTACCAAAATATGTTAATTCTTACAATGCATAAATGTTAAATATTTTTCTAAAAAATTTTGTCTTACTGTATGACTGAAATCCAATCATGAACAGCTTTGTAATTGTATATCTCAAAGTGGTATAATAAAATTTTAAACGGTAAGTAATAAAAAATGATATGAGGAAGAAGAATAAAGAACATGAGTTTTATGTACATTTACTTAGTGTGCTAGAATTAAACCAAAACTCATTCAAAATAAAACCTGTTAGAGAAGGCAAAAACAAATAACAGTTTTAAAGTTAAGTTGAAATAATGATTAATATTATTGTTAAGTCTAAAATATTTATAATTTTATTTTTAAGTAATCCATTCATTTATTTTTTTAAATTAAATAACTGGTTTACAAAATTATTGAGAATTGAGTTTTAGGCATATATTTCAGCACCAATTCTACCACCTGTGTCAACCTCCTTCCAATGTTCCAATATTTTCTAAAGTTTCAGAGATTACACCTTAGCTCTCATGATTTCAGTGTTGTTGAATCTGAGTTTTGGATATATGACTATACCACACACCCATATCACCAGTATAACTGCTTCCCTGTTCACCCATTACTTCCCATTCTCTTCTCCCCCTTGATTTCTTTCCTTCTCTGTCCTCCTCTGTACACTCTTGGATCAAGTGTGATCTAGGCATTCCCCTTTTACCACACTTCCTCATCCAGTATTTTATATACCACAGAAAAGTGGGAACATCCTGTGTTTGCCTCTCTTATTTCTTGTTCTGTCAACAATATTCTATTTTTAAAAACCTAGGACATAATTTATTATGATCACTTCTTGATCACTTGACATCCCATTATTCATCGATTTGCTCGAGCGGTGAGACATATAAATATTCCCATTAAGAAATAAAAATATAGGGACAGAAAGGATCATTCAGAAAGTAGGGTATTTGCCTTGCATACTGTCAACGAGGATTTGATTTGATCAATAAGGATTTGATCCATATCGGATCCTGGTATCCGATATGGACCCCCTTAGCAGTGCCAGGGGTAATTCCTGAGTGAAGATCCAAAAATGCAAAAAAAAGGGCCGGAGCGATAGCCCAGCGGGTAGGGTGTTTGCCTTGCACAGGGCCGGCTCGGGTTCGATCCCCGGCATCCCATGTGGTCCCCAAGCACCGCCAGGAGTGATTCCTGAGTGCAGACCAGGAGTAACCCCTGAGCGTCGCTGGGTGTGACCCAAAAAAACCCAAAAAAATTTACAAAAAAAAGAAAGAGAAATAAAGAAGATAGAAAGAAAAATAAAGAAGAAATAAATAAACAAACAAGCAAATAAATAAATAAATAAATGAAAATATAACACTCAGATAAATTTTAAGTTCAGATAAAGTATGTGAAGTTGTTTTCTTTCAGAATCAGAGATAGAAAGCTCACACATTTATACAATAGTCTTGTCATTTCTTAATTTCTTAATTTTGGAAGAGGTGAAGGAATCCCAGAGCTTCTTGGACCCCATAGTCCTCCCAGTGACTCCTGCCCAATAGTGCAAACCAAACAGTTCAAACTGGACCCCCAATAGCAAGTGTCCAGTGCTATTGGGGACTGCAAGGGTTGGGCCTCGAGGTCCACAAACAATAGTGCTGAGGGGTGCCATGTGGCACTGAGGGCATGAATGAGAACCTGGTGCAAGGAGTGCACTCTGTCCCTTTGACTTATTTCTCAGCCCTATATTTAACAGTTTGGAATTACCTTTTCATTCCTTTGTTTTTGTTGTAATGACCAGTTCATGAAACTTGTTTTCAATGCTCACAGTTATTATGGGACACACTGTATTGTTTCAGGATTGAACATGAGCTCTCACTAGCCTCAAATTTGCAAGACAGGCACTTTCATCACCAACCAACTGCCAGGCCCCTATCACAGCATTTTGGATGGAAAGAATAAATGAACAGAGCAGAATTCAAGAGGTACAGAAGGGCTTAAACCTCACTAACTGCATTTTGTCCCTGTGTCCCCCTCAAATGTCCAAAGGCACCCATAATAGTGGCTTCATTTTGATTTTGATCTCGTTATTATTAATTTTTCAAAAGTAATTTTAAGGAGATGCAATGTACATTGTATCAAAATTTCCCTTTTCTAGAGCATCATTAAAGTAATTTGGGCAAATGCATATTATCCCTCCTGTACTTGTACCAACAATTCCCAACCCTCATGCTTTGCTAACGAAAGATCTGCTTTCTGTTCTTGTAGTTTTGCCTGATTGAATTGTCTCTTAACAGGTGCATTTAGACCATTGACATCGAGGGAGATTATTGTTATGGGATTTTGTGGAGTCTCTCTTTATAAGCTTGTGCTTTCAGTTTTGTCCTATTTTACAGTAGATCCTTCAATCCTTTTTAAAAAATATTATAACACTCTGAGATAGACATTTACAATGCTTTTCATGATTGGGTTTCAGTCATACAATGTTGCAGCTCCAAGCCCTCCACCAGTACACATTTCCCACCACCAATCACCAATGTCCTCAGATTCCCTCCCCTCGCCCAACCTGCCTCTATAAGAGGCACTTTCTTTCTTTCTTTCTTTCTTTCTTTCTTTCTTTCTTTCTTTTCTTTCTTTCTTTCTTTCTTTCTTTCTTTCTCTTTCTTTCTTTCTTTCTTTCTTTCTTTCTTTCTTTCTTTCTTTCTTTCTTTCTTTCTTTCTTTCTTTCTTTCTTTCCTTCCTTCCTTCCTTCCTTCCTTCCTTCCTTCCTTCCTTCCCTTCCTTCCTTCCTTCCTTCCTTCCTTCCTTCCTTCCCTTCCTTCCTTCCTTCCTTCCCTTCCTTCCTTCCTTCCTTCCTTCCTTCCTTCCTTCCTTCCTTCCTTCCTTCCTTCCTTCCTTCCTTCCTTCCTTCCTTCCTTCCTTCCTTCCTTCCTTCCTTCCTTCCTTCCTTCCTTCCTTCCTTCCTTCCTTCCTTCCTTCTTCACTTGCTCCTTCTCCTTCTCCTTCTCCTTCTCCTCTTTCTCCTTCTCCTTCTTCCTCATTTGCAATGCAGATATGAAAGATATGCATGTGTTGGATGACAGGCCCAGGTAGCTTGGGAGCTTTGCTGTCTTATCCACTCACAGCTTAATCTATTTACATGTTCTTAAGCCAGGGTTCATACTAATGAGATCTCTCTTCTGTGTAAACACTGATGAAGGGTGTGGCAGTTACAGAAGTCACATTGACTCTGAATGAGTAACTTCTGACTTATTATAAGACTTATATGTTACCTATATTGGGCACAGCTCCTATTTATACCCACTGGACTCAGCATCAGGAGACCACCACCCTGGCTACTTTGAGATTATCTTTAAGATTATAGGAAGGATCTTACTAGTTTGCTCTCAAGCAGGCAAATGTGACCCTTTCAATATACAGAGAGCAAGATACTCAGAATCACCCTGTTGCAGATAATAAATAAGAAGAACCTTGTGGGTACCATCTAGATTACTTGAAGCCCATTAAATTAAGATATATTACTTTCTACCAGCCCCCTCTCCAGTGTTTTACATAAGAGATAATCTCATATTCTCAGAAGCTGGGATTAGTCCTTGGCGTAATCATTTGTTTAGACCTGTAGTAGGGTGTGACACCACCCTTCTACACGCTTCTATCTAGAAGCTGTTTAGCTGATCTTTGTTGACAGGACCCTCCCTGAAGTTAGGATTACTTTTGTGTATATAAGGGGACTGATTTGAGGTACTTGCTCCTCTTTGGTAGGACTCCTCTCTGTCTGCTGGGATCCTCTTTGGTAGGAGACTTGGGCTCTTGTGTATGGTCTAAGTTCTGACCAGAGCTAAAGATCTTCCATTATACTGGATTGCGGTGGTAGAGTTTGTTGTAATATTGAAAGCCTTTTGAAACTGTACTGGACTCATGAGTTTTCATGCCTTCTCGGTGGCCTCAGATGTAGAAGAGTACTTCTGTCCTGATACTGTTAAGGACCCCACAGCTCCCCGACAGGCATGTTTGTCCCTTTATATATTTTCAGCACTCAGTTCTTGTCCAGTTACCATTTCCAACTCTCGTTGTCATAGTAGTCCCTTCTCTATCCTAAGTGCTCCCGTTACCCCACCACTTGTGACAAGCTTTCAACCATGGGCCAATCCTCCTGGTCATTGTTTCTATTGTCCTTGGTATTAGTCTCATACTATGTTTTCTATATACCACAAATGGGAACAATCATTTTATGTCTATTCCTTGCCCTCTGATAATTTCTCTCAGCATGATATTTTCCATGTCCATTCACTTAAAAGCATATTTCATGACTTCATTTTCCCTGATGGCTGTGTAGTATTCCACTGTGTACATGTACAATAGATTCTTTATCCAGTCATCTGTTCTTGGACATTCTGGATGCTCCAGGTTCTGTCTATTGGGACTATTGCTTCAGTGAACATAGAAGTGCAGATGGTTTTTATGCAGTCTGTTTTGGGCCCCTGGACTATATTCCCAAAAAGTGACATTGCTGTGTCATATGGAAGCTCAATTTCTAGGTTTTCTTTTTTAGGAATGCCCATATTATTTTTCCAAAAAGACTGAACCTGTGGGCATTCCTACCAACAATGAATGAGATTCCCTTTCTCACCACATTTGCACCAGCACTGGATGTACTTGTTCATTTTGATGTGTGTCAGTCTCTGTGGTGTTATACCTCATTGTTGATTTCATTTGCATCTCCCTGATGATTAGTGATGCAGTGCATTTCACCTGCCTTTTGGTCATTTATATTTCTTCTTTGAGAAATGTCTGTTCATTCATCTCCCGTTTGTTTGATTGGGTCGATTTTTTATTGGTTGTGTTCTACCAGTAGCAGTTTCTTTATCATGTCTTCTGTTGATGTTGATGTTAATTAAGTTTATGTTTTAACTATTGTGAATTATACTGATAATGAATTTAGGAAGACAGATAAAATTTTAAATTGCTGTTTCAATATTCTTCAGATAAATGCCTAGAAGTGGTATTGCTTGATAATATAAGATCTTTTTCAGGACTTTTTTCAGTGAGCAGGGTTTGTATGTGACCTTGTATGTGGCAAGTGAGTAAGTGGTTTTGAAAATGTTTTCATATGTTTGTGAGCCATACCTATGTCTTTGAATAAGTCTTGTCAATTGTTAAAAATATGAATTTATATATTCATGCAATTTTTATTTTTGTGTTGTTCTTGCTCTTGAATGGTTTGTGCTTGTATTTTTAATATTAATACATAATTATATAATATGTAAATATATTTTGCCAGCAGTTATGCTCTCTTTTTGTTTCTGTAGGAGTTAATTCTGCTCTGTAAATGCATTATACTTTTATGTAATTATTTTTATTCTTGCTTTTGTTTCCCTTGCCTTTGTAGTTGAATTTCCAAATGTATCTCTAGTGGCAAGTACTTGGAGTTTATCACATTTTATTCTAATTATTTTATTGCTTTTTACATCTAATATCCAAGTCTTCGCTCTATTTCAAGTTCAGGTTTGTGTATTACATTAAGGACCAGTTTCAATATTTTTTTGCATCTATCATCCCAGTTTCCCAGCATCATTTGCTGAGTGACTTTCTTTTATTATGTTTTTGACTACTTTGTTGTAATTGAGATGTTTATATGTGTGTGAGTTTAATTTTTTGCCTCTATTTCCTTTCCTTTTTATATTATTGAGGTTGCATATTTTATAACACGGTTAATATTTGTGTTTTAGATATTCAGTGCTTTGCTACTACACACATTGGACTAAGGTGCCAGTATTACTCTATTACTGTTCCTAAGTCAGGCAAAACTGTCGATCAAATATGATGTGGTCAATTTCATTGTGGAATTGTCCAGGAGATTCCCATGTCCAACGTTTCAATTAAGCCTTCTAGAACTGTGAGTTATCATGAATGGTTTTGGTGGACATGATGAGATCAGATAGTCTCTCACCCCGTTCATTCCATTCTAGGCCATGGGTCCCGATTTGGTGTTCTTAGGCCAATCTTCTTGGTCCTATCTTGGCATTAAAATCATTGACTATGATCTTGTAGAAGGTGTGCTCTTCTTTATAGAACTCCTCCAGTTTCATGTAGAATTTCTCAATATCTTCTTCCTTGTATGTGGATGTTGGTGCGTAGACAATGAAGATAGAAACTGCCGGCAGTGAGCCACATCTATTTAAGTGTAATCATCTAATTTGGTTTGTTAGGCACTCAAATGAATCAATACTCATGGCCAGGTTTGTGTTGACAAGGACCACTGACATCATCGACACCTCTTTCGTTGCATGTTCTGAGGAACAGTTCTTTTCCGGTGTCGAAAACTGCCTGATGTGATTGAGCGACTTCTCGTCTGGGTGAGACCAATGATGTCATGCTTGATCTTTTCGGTGCTTGCACCATCAGGTCCTTGATATATGCTTCTAATGCCAGTGTACATGCATTGAAAGTACAGGCAGTCATTTTAGTCCTTCGCTTTTGTAGCCTAATTTGGCCCTGAGATTTTTTTTTTTTTTTTGCTTTTTTGGGTCACACCCGGCGATGCTCAGGGGGTTACTCCTGGCTCTGCACTCAGGAATTACTCCTGGTGGTGCTCGGGGACCATATGGGATGCTGGGGATCGAACCCAGGCCGGCACAGGCTGGCCGCATGCAAGGCAAACGCCCTACCGCTGGGCTATAGCTCCGGCCCCTTGGCCCTGAGATTTTATCAGCCTCTCCTTGCCTGTCCTTCTTAGCGCTGCAATATTTAGGGCTCTTTCAGGGTCAGGGGGATGAGATCCATTTTTTTTACTGGTTTTGGCATATTGAATACGTGACGGACAGCTTGCCAGGCTCTGCCATGTGGGCAGGATACTCTCGGTTATCTTGCCGGGCTCTCTGAGAGGGGAATAGATACATATATACAGAGGGAATAGACACAGATACATGTGGCAGAGCTGCTACCAGTTCTCCCTGTGCTCCACTGATCATCAGGCGGCCAGGAGGGAGGGTGACTTCTGGCCTGGGCCCCCCCATCCCAATAGAGCCTCAGAAGAATCCAGAGGAATCCCTGCACCATACTGGCAGCCATTTTCATCATCTGGACTCCACAGCTTGTCAGAGTTCCACCCATAAGAGAAAGCTGATCTCAAGCCTGGCTTGTCAGAGACCCACCCTACAGAGAAACCTATTTCAAGCCCAGGTATGCTTGAACCAGAGACAGAGATACATGGGGCAGAGCTGCTACCAGGTCTCCCCAATGCAGTGAGAACTCCATTGCAGACAGACTACCGACTCCCAGTTCATCAGTAATTTACCAAGAGTGTTCCACCTGCCCCTCTCAGAGATCCCTATATAGCATATATCAGTGAAATCATCCCATGCTCCTGACTTTACTGAATATGACAACCTTTAGTTCTATCTATATACTAGCAAAATGCAAGTATTTTGGACATATTAGTATTTCATTGATTTTTTTTTTGCTTTTTTTGGGTCACACCCGGCATTGCTCAGGGGTTTCTCCTGGCTCTGCATTCAGGAATCACTCCTGTCGGTGCTCGGGGGACCATATGGGATGCCTGGGATCGAACTGGTGCAGGTACAGTCCGGCTGCGTGCAAGGCAAACGCCCCACCTGCTGGACTGTCTCTCCAGCCCCAATATTTCATTGCTCTTTGCACTGCAGTTTCTCCACTCACATCTGTTACTGAGCTCTTGGGTTATTTCCAGACTGACTAGTATAGGTAGTACTGCAGTGAACATAGATAGGCATACATGTTTTCAGGTGATATTTTTTTTTAAATTCTTGGGATAAATAACAAGGAGTGGAATTGTAGAGTCAAATGTTAGTTTTATTTTCAATATTTTGAAAATTCACCCAACATCTTGCATAGTCTGAATCCATTTAAAATCCCACTAACAGTGAATGTTGATACTTATTTCACTATATCCCTACCATCCATGGTTGTTTCAAGCCTTTATGATGTAGGTTCTTCTCAATGGTGTGAGACAGTTCATTGTTATTTTGATATGCATCATCTTGATAATCAGTGATTCTGACACTTTTTTCATAGGCCCTTTGAATGTGTATTTTTTCTTTGGATAAGTATATGGTAAGATAGTCTCTCCACTTTAAATTTTTTAAATTTTATTAAAAATTCATAGTTTACAAAGTTACTGATATTTGAGATTTTACTATTTCAACACCAATTCCACCACCAGTGTTAACTGTCCACCACCTATGTTCTCATATTCTGTCTCCCTAGCTCTCTTCCTGTCACCATTACAGGCACATTACAAAGTTCTAGTTGTTGCATGCTTTTGGTGTTGTTGAGTCTTTGATCTGGATTTATGGCTATACCATTCTCCCACATCACCAATATAACTGAAGATCCAACTCCTGTTCTTTCATTGCTTCTTCCTTCTCCCTTTGATTTGTCCTTCACCTCTCTGAACTCTGGAATCAAGTGTGATCTAGACATTCCACCTTTACTACAATGCATTTCCTCATCTAGTTATTCTATCACAGATAAGTGAGATCATCTTGAGTTTGTATTTGGTCTTCTGGCTTACTTCACTCAACATGATATTTTTTTTTCAGTCCTACCCACCAGGTTGAAACACACTGCATATGGGGCCGGGCGATAGTCTAGCGGGTAAGGCGTTTGCCATGCGCCGCCAGCCTGTGCTGGCCCGGGTTCTATCCCTGGCATCCCATATGGTCCCCTGAGCACCGCCAGGAGTGATTCCTGAGTGCAGAGCCAGGAGTAACCACTGAGCCTCGCGGGTGTGACCCAAAAAAGTTAAAAAAAAAACACTGCATAATTTCATGGTTCCTTGTAGCTGCTTATAATTCCAGTGTGTATATATGCCACATCTTCATAATCCATCCATCTGTAGTTGGACATCTACGTTGATTCCATATCTTGGCTATTGTACTGGGTGCAGCAATGAATTCTGATTTACATATGTCCTTTTGAGAGAGTGTTTTTATGTCCTGGAAGTAGATTCCTTAAAGTGGAATTGCTCGGTCATATGGCAGTTCAATCCCAAGTTTACTGTGAACTCTCCATTCTATTTTTCTTCAGGAGTTGAACTAGACAACATTCCTACCAGTAGTACAGAGAGTTCATTTTTCACCACATCCCTGCCAACACAGATTGTTCCTACTATTTTTGGTATGTGCTTTTCTTACTGCTGTGAGATGGTGGTATCTCATTGTCATCTTGATTTGGATTTCTCTATTGATAAGTGATGCTGAGCATTTTTTTCATGTGCCTATTAGCCATCTACTTGTCTCCATCTCAGAGGTGTCTGTTCATTTCCTTTCTATTTTTTATAGGGCTTGGAAAATTGTATTGATCTGTGTGAGTACTTTATGTATCCTGGATATCAACACCTTATCTGATGTGTTGACGCTCTTTTTATAGCCCATCATGTCATTTCTTGAAAAAATTCTTTATGTTTGATAGAATAATTGCTATTCACCATTTCCTTTTAGATGTGGTGAACCCTGTTAATGCCTAGAAAACCTTGTTCTTCCAACTCTTCATTTAGGGAAGGCTGTTGTTTCCTTGTTGATTTTTCTCAACAAGGTGTTGGGGTAGACACTAAGAAGTGGAATTACTGAGCTCTATACGAATTCTATTCTTCCTGGTGTGAAGTGATAGATGTCTCACTGTCTTATTGGTTTGCATCTTCCTGGTAATAAGTGACTATGAACATTTTTATATGCCTGCTGGCCATCCTTTTCTGAGAAGTTCATTTCTCCTCCCTATTTTTTAATGGGGTAATTGGGTTCTTTTTGTTGAACTCTGTGAGTGCCTAATATATCTGGATATTAGCCCTTTAACTGACATATTGTGTCCAAATATTTTCTTTCATTCAGTCTGGTGTCTTTATAGTTTTGCCTGAGGGTTTTTTGCCATGCAAAGCCTTTTTAAATTTGATGTTGTTTCACTTATTTATTTTTGCCTACGTTATCAAATCACTGAATACACCTCTCAGGTCAATATCCTACAGGGTTTAACTTATAGTTTCCTCAACATATTTGATGGTTTCTGGATTAATCTGATGGTTTGAATCCACTTTGAGTTAATTTTGTGAATGATGATATACAGTTACAGTTTCAGCATTTCACATGTGATATCTAGTTATCCAAACACTGATTCATTCTTTGTTCCACTTCATATCCACTTCATACACTTTACTTAATGTGTTTTCAAGAATATTTTTTAAGATACTATGATTTACAAAGGTCATCATAATAGTGTTGTTCCAGGAATACAACATTCTAACACCAATCCCTCCACCAATATCTCCAGGTTCGCCCCACTCCCTAACATGCCCCTTGCATAATATAACAAATTTATTTCATATTACTTGGTACAATAAACCTGGATAGACGAAGGAACAACAAGTCAAATTACCAGAAAATAAATCAACTAAAGTCAGTATTTGATGATGAATTTATAAATGTTAAGCTTTTTTATTTTAACCTAGTAGAAGACAGACATATGCATCTTTAGTGAGTGTCATACTTAATTCCACATGATGGGACATTTCTACTGTCCTCTGTAGGAGTTCTTTTACTGCTTCTTGCAAAACTTGTTTCAAGGTTACGAATCCCCTAAGCTTTTGCCTGTTCATGAAGCTCCTGTATAGTTACTTTAAATCTCGTAATCTAACTGGATAGAGTATTCTTGGGGAAGTATTCGTTTCATTGAGTTTTTTGTACTATAACCTTCAATATTCTCCTGGCTCATAGAGTCTCATTTGATAGATCTATATATCAAATGAGCTTTTCTTTGTACATAAGTTCCTTTTTGATCTTTCTGCCTTCAATTCTGTCTCTGTCTTTGGATTTTTGTCATTTTGAATATAATGTGTCCTGGAGTTTTTCTAATTGGGTCTGTTTTCACTGGGACTCTTCGGAGCTCTCAAATCTTGGTGCCTATAACCCTCAAGTCTGGGGTATTCTTGTCAAGGATTTCTTTAACTAAAGTTTTTCATCATATTTGCCTTCCTGTTCCCCAGGGAGTCCTATGAGTCTTACATTGTTATTCTTGAACTCATCCTCTAATTCTCTGGTATGCTGTTAATTTCTTCTCAGTCTTTTTGTCTACTTTCTGCTCTTTCCTAGTGGTTTCCTCTTCATCTTGGAGCTCCTTGATCTGCTCTGCTTCAATTATTCTGCTGTTCAGAACGTCTATTGATTTTTTTTAAATATCACTACCATATTGCTCATTTTTGTTATTTCTGAATGTAGAAGCTTTTTATTTCAGCTCTCATACTTTCTTGTGCTTTGCTGACTACTTATGCTATTGTTTCTTTGAACTCATTGAACATCCACATCATAGTGTCACTAAAGACAGTCTGTAAATTGACTGGTGTTGTTTATATGTCTTCGGTGATACTGTTTTTGTTCACTGAGATTAGTGGGCTTCTATGTGTTTTCTCCATTGTTTCCTAGAGTTCTTGTGCTGGCAGTGAATCTTTGTAGTTCCCCCTTCACTAGAAGATATTGAGGGATTAAGCTGGACATTCCTCACAGAATATCAGGAAGAATGACTGTGATATATCAGCATTTTCTACCCTTCAAGATGTTGCAGGTGTAACTGCAGTGCCCGGCAATGCTCAGGGGTTACTCCTGGCTCTGCACTCAGGAATTAATTCTGGCGGTGCTCGGGGAACCATATGGGATGCTAGGGATCAAACCTGGGTCAGCCATGTGCAAGGCAAGCGCCCTACCCGCTGTACTATCACTCTGGCCCCCTGGCTGAGAATACTTTTTTTCCCTCCTTTAATTCTGATAACCTTTCAGGGTAAAGCATTCTTGAACACAGGTCATTTTCATTAAATACTTTGTATATATCACTGAATTTTATTTTTGTTTATAGAATTTAGAGAAATTTCTCAATCTTATGTATCTCCTTGTATATGAGTTTTTGCTTTTTTGCTACTTTAAAGAGTGTGTCTGTCTTTGGTTCTTTCTGTTTTGATCACAGTGTGGCTGGATGTTCATTTTTTGGATTTACTTTGATCGTTGTTCTTTCTGCCCTTTGGATCAATATTCCAAATTCCTTCTTCAGAGTGGGAAACAAAACTATTGTTTTAATCATTCTCACCCTCTCTTCTCCTCTCCTACTGGATTTCCTGATTGTGAGGTTATTTCTTCTCAAATATTGTTGCTTGACTAATAATTTTTATATTCTCTTTTTATTGTTCTATTATCTATTGACTTTTTATTTATTGATGGAGCTTGAACCATAGTTTGAGGTCAATAATTCAGTTTTTAGTTTAATTTGTTTTACAGCTGAGAATTGCTATTGTATGCCTCAGCCCTTTTATTTGTATTTGAATGAGTTCTTTTCATTTTTTTCCATTAGGCTTCCATCGTGTTTATTGATTCTCTGTGAGAATGTCTTTTCAGATCATTAAAGCATCCATAGGAGTTTTGTTCTAAAATCTTCTTCAAGCAGATTTAAAAGGTCTGATCTGTTCTGAATATACCCCATGGGTCCAAAAACACGTGGCAGAAAGACATTTGCAGTACTATGCTCATTGCAGCACTACTCACAATAGCCATAATCTGGAAACAATCCAAGTTGGAAACTTCCCTATAAGAATCCTGCTGGTGAAGCTGCTTGTGTATTCTGAGCCTGGGCCACAGGAACTCACATTGTGTCTCATGCAGGGCTGCTCAGGTTGGTGTTAGGGCTGTGACAACTTGCTCCATTGGCAGCTGTGTAGCCAAAGTGATGAAAAATCATCCTGTGACTGGTGGTCGGCCAAACAGGTGTCTGTGTCAGAGCTGTGGGGACTCATCCTGAAGCTAGTGCTGCGTTCCGTGAACATCTAGCAGCACTGGGGGGTGCGCTCAGATCTTTCATCTTTGTATTTACTTCCCTAAGTTGACGTGTTTAGCATTTGATGGAAAACATAATTTGAGAAGAAAATTAAACCAGTTTTGTTCTCTTTACTAAGAAGCTTGAAATAGTTTTCTGTAGGCCATTCTCCAGCATGTAGGCACATAGGCAGGACATTCAGCAAAAGTAGCCTTGTTATATTTTATTTGATTTCACTTTCTGTTTTGGGGGACCACACTTGACTGTGCTCAAGCTTTATTTCTGGTTCTGGCTCAGACTTCATTTCTGGAAGGCCCATACTCAGTGCAGGGAATTGAGCTTTGGTCAGCTGCAAGCATGCAGTAAAAGCACCTTCTCTACTATACAATCTCTCAGACTCTATATTTTATTCTATTTATTTATTTTTAGTTTTTTTTTATTATACCACCATGAGATATACATTTACAAAGCTGTTCATAATTGGGTTTCAGTCACATAGTGTTCCAGCACTTGTTCCTCCACCAGTGCACATTTCCCACCACTGCTGGGGAACGCCGCCTGTGTCCCCGACAGTGTCAGGACAGAAGTTCTCTTCTACCTCCGAGGACGCCGGGAGAACACATGAAAACTCACGAGTCTGGTGCAGTTCCAAAAATGGCTTTTAATAGTACAAAAGCTCTTCCACAGCAATCCAATATAATGAACAAACTGTAGCTCTGGTCTGAATTTAGACCATACAAAAGAATCTAACTCTCCCACCAAAGAGAGAGGATCTCACCCGATCTGAGTCCTACCCAGAAGATGGAGCAAAGGCCAAAAAGCAAAAGCCAAAAGCCGCAAGGCTGAGGAGCCAAAAGCCACAGGAGCCAAAAGCCGAAAAGCTAAAGGCCCAAAAGGTGAAGGGGCCTCAAGTCAGTCCCCCTTATATACACCAAAGTAATCCAACCGGGAGGGTCATGTCAACAAAGAACTCTAAACAGAGTGTAGTGTCATACCCTATTGCAGGTATAAACAAAGGTTATGCCAATGTCTAATCCTTTTATCAAGATTATGTCTTATGGAAAACACTGGAGAGAGGGGGCTGGTATAAAGTAATACATCTTAACTTCATGAGCTTCGTGTAATCTAGATGGTACCCGCAAGGTCCTTATTATTATCTGCACCAGGGTGATTCTGAGTATCTTGTTCTCGTGTACTGAAAGGGTCACACTAGCCTGCTTAGAGCAAACTAGTATGATCCTTCCTATAGTCTTCCTATAGTCTCAGCGTAGTCAGGGTGGTAGTCTCCTGGTAAATTCTAACTGTCCCACGCTGGGTGCAGTGGGTATAAAGAGGAGCTGTGCCCAATCTAGAAAACATAGAAGTCTTAGTAGATGTATAAGTCAGAAGTTATTCAATCAAGGTGACTTCTGTAACTACCACACCCTCTAGCAGTGTTTACATAGAAGAGAGGTCTCATTAGAATGAACCTTGACTTAAATAGATTAAGCTGGGAGTGAGCAAAACAACAAAACTCCCAGATAGCTAAACCTGTCCTCCAACAACCACCATGCCCCCGATTCCCCTCCTCCCTAGCCTGCCCTCAATAGCAAGCACTGTTCCTCTTCTTATCACTTCTCTCTCTCTCTCTCTCTCTCTGTATCTCTCTTCTCTTACACATTATGGCTTGCCATACAGACATTTAGGGTTTCTCATGTAAGTCTCTTTGTGTATATTCAGTGCTGAGTTCTAGTCTGGCATTACCATTTCCCACAATTAGTAGAACACTCTTATATATTTATATCCCATTCATGAATGCAGTCATTCTATATCTGTCCTTTTTCCTTCCGACTAATTTCACTCAGTGTGATAATATCCATGTCCATTCATTTGCAGGTAAATTTCATGACTGGATTTTCTGTCAGCTGTGTAGTTTATTTTATTTTTTTTAAAGTATTTTATTATACCACTGTGGGATATACAATTACAAAGATATACAATTAAAAAGTTCATATTTGGGTTTTGGTCATACAGTGTTCCAGCACCCATCCCTCCACCAGTGCCTATCTCCCACTACCAACTACCCGGTTACCTCCTCCCTCCCCCAGCCCACCTCCATGGCAGGTTCTTTATTTCTTTCCCTTTCTCTCTCTTTCTCTTTTCCTTCCCTTCCAGACTATGGATTACAGAACATACATTAAAGGGTTGTCATGTGTATCTTTTTGCCTGTATTTAATGCTCAGTTCTAGGTTAGTATTAGTACCCTTGACAATTGTTAGCACACTGTAGCTGTGTATTTTATTTTAAAATGTCCAAATATATCTGTATTTGCTAATTATTCTCAGAGTTGAAAATAAAGATAGAATTTAATCATTCTTCCGTTTATTCGTGTTAACTGGCAGGTAGTTTTCTAAAGAACTAGTGGCAAAATTTCTCAAAAACAATTCTCTATAAAATAATAGATTGCAAATAGGGTCAAAGAGATAGTACAGAGAGTAAGACAATTACCTTGTAGGCAGCCAATCTCAGATCCATGCCCAAGAGTGCATAAAGTCACGAAGCACAACCAGGAATGATCCCTGTCCATATAGCCTTGAAGATTCCCAAGTGTGTCCTCACAGCCTCACAACTAATTGATTGCAAATATATTTTAAAATATCACTGATTTTTTATCTCTCTTTTCACAGTGACAATTTTGAGCCCAGCAGAAAAAGGTAAGAAAATAACATTAATTATATTGGTGAGGATGGTATCCTTTTATCTGTCTTTTTTTTGGTGCATGGGGGCAGAGGGCCAGTGCCAAAGACTGAATCCGCATCTTCTGCATAAATGCATGTACTTTATCTCTAAGTCACATCCCCAGCACTTAGAGTGAATTATATCTTGAAGTGAATTATGTTAAACTCTATACACTGAACAGCTTTAGATGAGTGGAAAGTTTATGATAGCATTTTTTCAGAAAGCTTATACAGAGTATAGCATAATTTATTTTTGCTGACCCATTTATCTATTGGACAGAGATTGTAAATTGAAGGGGTTTATAATGGAAAAAATAGTCAACAATTCTGCCCTGTATAATCTCCTTGCTTTCTTTTTTGTTGTCCTAGGTACTGTGGCTTTCTGCCAAATTCTATCTCTTGACGGCAGGGAGTAATGGCCCTGCAGATTACTGCTAGTGGTTTCACATTAAGTTTTAACATATTTACTTACTCCTCTCTACACCTAACCTATATCTTGACTTGATCTACAATTTTTCCTACTATTCTAAGGAGGAATAAGTCATTTTTCCTTAAAAATATGTAATATAAGTGTGATCTTTAACCAAGCTTTAATTTTGCATTATTTTATCATGTATAACAAATACCTGTATATTGTTGCTTCTAATTCTTATTTCATGGGAATTAAAATTGTTGTAATTCACTCTCAGATCTTTTGAACTACCTCTGCGGTTTAAAGTTCCAGTTTTCCTTTATTCATTTAATAAAGATGTTTGATAATTGCAGCAACATACTAGAGTCTTGAGGAAATAGTACAGCAGTGCAGATCTTCAGCAACTTATGATAGGTTGCATTTTTATAAATTCATCATAATTTAAAAATTTTGAAAGTTTAAAATACATTAAATATGTATAATCTACTGAGCATTGTATATTAACCTAGCCTAAGCTTAAGTATGATTAGGATACTTAAGTTACCCGATTATTGGACAAAATCATCTAGCAAGAATTCTGTTTTATAATAAAGTATGAATATATCATATAACATCAAATAATGGAAGTGGAAAAAAAGGAATGGTTGTATAAATTCTCATCGCTAATGTGAAAATATACCATGTGTAGCAAAGGTCTTAAGCATTGAACAAAATTGACTTGCTGGGTCATTAGGGCTGCTACATCCTCGGTCATTGATTTTTCACTCTTGTGATGAGACTGAAAGAAAATTTTTTTGCCCTCTGATCACATGACTGATCAGGAGCTACATAACATACTTCACCTCTAGCCCATAAAAGACTCAAAATTCAGAATTTAAGTAGTATCTACATAAATGCATATATACTTTCACACCATCATATAATTAAAAACTATAAGTTTTTAGGCTTGCATCTTAAGTCAGATACCATCTGGAATTAAATGAATGGGTTTTGCTTTTCTTTTATGTCATTTACATTTTAAAATTTTATTTTAATATAGACAAAAACAATAATTATTGATACAATTCTAGACTGAAATTCATTAGATGAAAAGCTCTAATATTAAAATCAATAGGTATCACAATTCAGTTTTTTGTGAAAATTGTTATATCTCATCTTGGGGTTGTTAAGTCCTTGTCTAAGAATTTACTAAGCTGCTTATTGCTATTTGAGCCTTCTATGTGGTTGTTTTAATTTGTTGACTTGACTTTGTGCTACTTTCCCTTCTAATTTGGTGAGCTCCTACTGGAATTTCAGTACTGAGGAATTAGGACGTGTCATGTTCTCCTCCTAATCCTGAGAGTCAGGATTTATTGTCTGGAACAATGAGTTGACATGGGAAGCAGCTGTGGGAGGTGGGCGTGGCTTCAGGGATTTGCAGAGATATGGAGGTTTGGGGGAGACTGCCTACCCTGACTGAAAGGAGACCCCATAGTTTTAGCCCGGGCATGGGGGGTATACCTGAAAATTTTCGCTGTTTGGCTTAACTGCAGAGAATATTCATGAAGTTGTGGAGTTGAGCCAATGTCTGAAGTGATGGGGTGTACGTGTTGCTACTGGGACTTTGGTAGAGTATATACACAGCCCCTTCACTTCCTGAGGGGCACCCCAGAGTTTTCAACTTCAAGGACCAGTGTTTCCATGAATTTTATCTGCTTGTTGTGCATTTCCTGGGAGATTTAGTTATCTATCGGTAGAGCAGGGCAGTGGGTGGGTCAACTTGGCGGTGGCTATGGGAGGTGGACCAGGTTCTGCCGTCCATGAAATTGAATCTGAAGACATTTTCAATGACTTAAAGCCATACAAATAGAAGGAGAAATAAACAAATGGGAACATATCAAATCAAGAATCTTCTACACCGCAAACAAAACAATGAGCAGAATAAAAAGAAATCCTACAGAATAGGAGAAAACATTTGTCCACCACTCACCAGACAGTTAATCACTATCACTCACTATCTTCCCGTTAATCATCTATTTGCTAGAGTGGGCACCAGTAATATCTCCATATGTCCTGTCTCATGCTAGTAGAACCCAAAGGCATCCGCTTGCTCCAAGAACATAGAGAGCCTCAAACCATTATATTAGGTCATGGGAATGACCTAATATAAATGTTACTGGTATTTGGCATATCAAATACTACATGAGCAGCTTGCCAGGCTTGCTGTGCGGGTGGCATACTGTTGTAGTCACCTCTAAATAAAGCATTTATAGATGAACTGCGCAGCCACTGGCGGCCACGCGACCGGGCTGTGATAGTCTGGTCTACTGGGTGGAGTTGTGGCGAGAGGGAAGTCGGATGTGGAAAATTGCGGGCCCCATGGAGTAGTGGAGGGTGGTCTGACTTGTTGTGAGACTCTGCTGAGGTGGCAGGCCAGGGCTAGAACCCGCCATGCCTCCCGGGTGCCTCCACGAGCAGCTGGGTACAGGGAGAGCAAGGAGCAGCTCTGCCCCATGTCTGAGAGTCTCTGGTTCAGCATACCTGGGCGGATTGAAAAGAAACTGCTGCAGGGTGGGTGTGGATGATCTGGGCTGTGATAGTCTGGTCTGCTGGGTGGAGTTGTGACGAGAGGGAAGTCTGGATGTGGAAAATGGCTGGCCTCATGGAGTAGTGGAGAGTGGTCTGGCTTGTTGTGAGAGGCTCTGCTGAGGTGGCAGGCCAGGGTTAGATATCCAACATATATAAAGCACATGTCAAATGTTTCAGAAAAAACAGAAAAGCAATCTCATTAAAAACTGGGAAGGGCATTTGCCTTTGCACGCAGCCGACCCAGGTTTGATCACAGCATCCCATATGGTCCCCTGAGCACCGCCAGGAGTAATTCCTGAGTGCAGAGCAAGGGTAACCCCTGAGCATTGCCAGGTGTGACCCAAAAGCAAAACATAAATAAATAAATAAATAAAAACTGGGAATAACAGATGAAGAGGCACTTCCTTAAAGAAGACATACTTATGGGGCTGGAGAGATGGTAGTGTGTAAGGTGCTTCCCTTACATGCAGATGACCTAGGCTTGATATTTGTTCCATCTTCCCCATATAATTCCACGTACCCTGCCAGAAGTGATCCCAGAGCACATAGCCAGAAATGATCCCGAGCACCTCAGCCACTGTTGGTGGGAATGTTTCCTGTTTCAAGTTCTTTATAAACAATATTTAAAAAATGAAAAATATTGAGTTTCCACACAATTCAATAATTCAATTCTCAGCATATATACCAAAGGGCCCAAAGACATTATTTCAAAAATAAGTGCCCTTATGCTCATTGCAGTACTTTACAAAGGCCAATATCTGGAAACAACCAACAACAGATGACTAGATAAAGAAATTGTCTTGCAATTCAGTACTACCAACTACAAAAAATATGAAATAATGCAATTTACCTCTCGTAGGTGGAACTGGAGGGATATCATGCTGAGTGAAATTAGTCAGAAAGAGAGGGATAAAACCCAGAATAATCCCTCTCATTTGTGGGATTTAATAATCACAGTAAGGGAGCAATGGATAGCCAAAGAAAACAGAACAGGTGAGTTGATCTGCAGAACTGAATTTTCCTGGCCGAGGAAGCTAGTTGGGAGAGGTTTTTAAGAAATTGATGGAGGAAGCAGGCATTTCGGTGGAGGGTGCGGTGTGCATGAAGCTACCACTATCAGTATTGTAAATCAGGGCACCTCAATAAAAAGGGGAAATGCTTGAGTTATGCGATTAAACTATCCACATTTATATATTTATCTATTTATTTATTCATTTATTTATTTGTTTATTTATTTAATTTTATTATACCACCGTGAGATATACAGTTACAAAGATGTTCATGTTTGGGTTTCAGTCATACAGTGTTCCAGTACCCATCTCTCCACCAGTGCCCATTTCCCACCACCAATGTTCCCATATTTCCTCCCCCTCTGCCGGCCAGGCACACCCTCTTTTCTCTCTCTCTCTCTCTCTCTCTCTCTCTCTCTCTCTCCTCTTCTTTCTCTTACATATTGTGGCTTGCAATACATACATTTTAGGAGGTTGTCATGTATATCCCTTTGCCTACATTCAGTGCTAAGTTCTGGACTGGTATCATTTCCAATAATTGTTAGCACATTGTTTTTATTTTTGTTTTTTGCTTTTTGGGTCACACCCAGCAATGCTCAGGGGTTACTCCTGGCTCTGCACTCAGGAATTACTCCTAATGGTGCTTGCGGACCATATGGGATTCGGGATTGAACCTTGGTTGGCCACATGCAAGGCAAATGCCCTCCCGATGTACTATCAGTCTGGCCCCAATTGTTAGCACATTGTTCCCTTCTCTGTCTTATCTAATCTCTGACTCCTACACACTTGTGGTAGATTCTATCCACTGACAAGACCTCCTGATCCATGTTTTTGCCTGACCTTGGATATTGGTATCATGCTATTTTTTTATATCCAGCAAATAAATGCAATCATTCTGTAGACTATCCAAATTTAAATCCACACATTGCTGTCTCCTGGTAAATTGTATGGAACCCTTGTGCCCATTTTATTAATGTATAGAACATTTTTTATTTCACAAATTTGTGAAAATAGTTTAATGATTATAAAATTTACAGAAGAGTAGTAAGTAAAACACTTATAAGCTAATAAATATTTGTTACTATCCTTGTTTTATATCGTCTTGAGTTGCCTGTTTTCTTTCTTTGTTCCCCAAGTTTTTTATTTTATGAAAGCACCATAATTTACAAAGTTATTCATAGTAGGGCTTTAGATATATAATGTTCCATCACCAACCCTGCTGCTAGTTTTATCTTACTTTCATCAGTGTTCCCAGATTTTCTCTCCTAGCTCCACCCCACCCAAGCCTGCCATAAATACAGACACCTTTTAAAGTTTATTTAAGTTTGGTTTTCATGATTTCAGTGTTGCTGACTCTGAGTTTGCACATTTAGCTCTATCATTCCTTAACACCACCAGTGTTCCTTGCCTCGCCCCTTTGCTTCCCATCTGTCTCTTTTCCCCCTCCACTCCAATTATTGTCTTTCATTCTCTTTCATATACTTGTGGACCAAGGGTTATTTAGGTATTCCCCCTTTTAAATCATTGCATTTTCTCATACAGTTACTCTAATGCCACATAGAAGTCATGCCCTCTGTTTATCTTTCTTCTGGCTTACTTCATTTAACATAACTTACAGTTCCATCCATGTTACAGCAAATTGCATGACTTCAGCATTTATTACTGCTGATAGTATTCCATTGTGTATATATACCACATCTTCGTGGTCTACTGATCTATTGTTATATGTCCAGGTTGGTTCCAAATCTAGCTATTGTAATGAGTTTTAATGGAAAATGGTGTGCATATGGCTTTAGTTTTAGCCCATGGTTCTTTCGCCATGCAGGAAGTCTTTAATGTGATGTAGCTCCATTTGTTTCATTTTGGTTCTGTCATCTTTACCAGTAGGATTGTTTCATTGCTGACTCCTTTGAAGTCGAGATCTGGAGCATTCTGCCTATATTTTCCTCAAAGTATTTTATAGATTTTGCTCTGGTCCTAAGATTTACCTATTTTTTATTATATATCATGAAGGTCAGAGATAATTTTATGTATACATATATTAAATAATTATAAATAAATATAAATTTCTACAACAATTTTCTGGATAAGTAGGCAGGAGACTAAATAATGCTCTGCTGTAATAATGACAATAATATTGCTATTACTATTGAAAACTATAACTTAGTGTTGCAGATTACATTGCCACGTGAAATATCTATATATCTCTATATCTAATATGTGTGTATACTACATCTTCCATTATTTATATCCATATAGTGATGTAGGTACTCTTATGTCTATTTTATTAAGAAATTGATGTTTAGATAATTTCAGTTATAAAGCCAGTTAGTGATAGTATTCAAACCCAGAACTGTCTGACTTCAAAATCTGTGCTCTTTACGAAATCTGTATTTATTTTCACATTTCCCCCAAATTTTATTACACCATTTCAGACATACAATTTGCAAGATGCTCATGTAGAGTTTTGGTTCTTCAGTGTTCCAACACCCATCCCTCCACCCAAACCCATCTCCCATCACCAATGTCCCCCACCTCCCTCCCCTTCCCACACCTCAACTACTTGGGGATTCTGTATGTCTTTTCTCTCCTCTCTATCTCTCTCTCCTGCCAAACTTTACTGCACATCTTAGACTGTAGTGCATGAAAGGACATTACGGTTTTCACTATTTTGATGGGCTCGAACTGGTTTTGCTCTGTTAATCTGGTCGTGAGGTAGTATCCCATCGTCCGGACAGCCAAGGTGGTGGCTAGTGTGGTGGGCGAGTCTCATCCGGCTGCTTCCGGGACCCCCAGAGGTGATGGGCCCTCCCAAAACCCATCTGTACTCCTGGGAGCCACATGGTCAGCTTAACCTGGGAAAAGCGGAGGTCCAGCTTCCCCAGCCTCGTCTGAGGCCCCGCATGCTATGGCTGGTAGCGCCCCAGGGCAGCTCCTGGCGGGGGCCATCAGGCTTCGCCAAAATGGATGGGGAATGGCGACTTCTGACTCCATCTGGCGAAATCCCAGTGATTCCCGCTTCTGGGAGCTGCCTACCTGGGCTCGAACTGGTTTTGCTTGCCGAGTGTTCTTCCTTTTTGCTCTCCGCTGGCGTCCGCTATTTTCACATTTAACCTATAATTCCCGGGGCTAGAGAGATACTGCAGTGGGTAGAGTACTTGTCTTGCATATGGCAGATGTGAGTTTGATTCCTGCCACTCTGTGTGAACCCCTGAGTCCATCAGGGAGTTATCTCTGAATGCAGAGCCCCAGTAACCCTGAGAACAGATGGGCTTGCAATTCGAAAGTCTATAATTCCCTTGTTTGCTTCTATTAGCTACTCAGAAACATGATACTAAATTACTCATTTTTCTAGTTCCTAAAGTGCTGTACTTTCAATTTGTGTATGTTTGTTGTCAGTGGATTCAGACACTAGTATAGCATATTTGTAAGCTCAGCTCAGTTCCAAGCTTTCATATTAGCATCAATCCACTTTACCAGGGTTTGAGCTCATTATGAGATTTTATTACTGAATGTTTAATGTCCCTTATGACTTTAAACTTATATAATTACAAAGCACTATTCTTGGGATAGTTCTTAAATTTATCAGTACCGTAAAGAATAAGATGAGGGAATGTAGTTAATTGTAGAGAGTATGCTTAGTATCTGATTTTGATCCTCAACAGCCCTAATAGTCCCCCATCACCAGAACCAAACAAGATTAAATTTCGTTT
>JAJIBD010015474.1:0-17635 GCA_021461705.1 Cryptotis parvus | reverse complement strand
TAAGAGCCAGGAGCAATTCCTGAGCTTCACCAGGTATGACCCGGAAAAAAAAAAAACGAAAAAAATAATTTTGGGGGCCGGAGCAATAGTCCAGCAGGTAGGGTGTTTGCCTTGCATGCAGCCAACCCAGGTTCGATCCCCCAGCATCTCATGTGTTCCTCTGGGCACTGCCAGGAGTAATTCCTGAGTGCAGAGCCAGGAGTAACCCCTGAGCATCACCAGCTGTGACCCAAAAAAGAAAAATAAGTTTTTGGGCCGGAGCAATAGTCCAGCAGGGAGGGCGTTTGTCTTGCATGCGGCCGGCCCGTGCTGGCCCAGGTTTGATCCCCGGCATTCCATATGGTCCCCGAGCACCACCAGGAATAATTCCTGAGTGCAGAGCCAGGAGAAACCCCTGAGCATTGCCGGGTGTGACTCAAAAAAAAAAAAAAAAAAAAAAGGGAAGTGGAGGAAAGGAGAGAGAGAGGAGAGAGAGAGAAAGAGAGAGAGGAGCCGGAGCAATAGTCCAGCAGGGAGGGCGTTTGCCTTGCATGCGGCCGACCCCGGGTTTGATCCCCGGCATCCCATATGGTCCCCCGAGCACCGCCAGGAGTAATTCTTGAGTGCAGAGCCAGGAGAAACCCCTGAGCATTGCAGGGTGTGACCCAAAAAGCTAAAACAAACAAATAAATAAATTTAAGGCGCTGGAGCTATAGTCCAGCAGGAAAGGTGCTTGTTTGCATGTAGCCGATCGGGGTCAGTCCCGGGCACCCCAGAGCATGTCCTGAGCCCTGCAAGGAGCGATTCCTGAGTGCAGTCAGCTGTAAGCCCTGAGCATCGGGCGCATGTACCCCTAAAACAAAAGACAGGGAAGAAAGGACCCTGTTTCAGTCCCTGTGCAGTGGGCGGGTGTGACCCAAACCTGGTTTCCCCAACACCAGTCAAGCGCTGGCTGCAGGGACTTTGAGGCTCCGCCTACCATGGGATGGGTGTGGGGGGTACCCGTGCCCCTCCCCCCGCCTCGCCTCTCCCCCAACACCGTGTGCAGAGATAGGCCCAGCCTGGCAGCACCCTCCCGCCCTCCAGCTCATCCTGTTCGGGCTGAGCAACCAGCTGGCCGTGACCTTCCGGGAGGAGAACACGGTCGCCTTCCATCACCTCTTCCTGCTGGGCTACTCCGATGGGGCGGACGACACTCTGGCCGCCTACACGCGGGAGCAGCTCTACCAGGCTATCTTCCACGCCGTGGACCAGGTGCAGTGGGCAGGATGCAGTGTCTGTGTGTAGTGCCGGGTGGGGTACGACAGGCAGCACTCAGGGGCTGACCCTGACTGGCCAGCACTTGCTCTCCGCCCACAGTACCTGATGCTCCCCGAGGTGTCCCTGGGCCGCTATGCCTACGTGCCCGAGGGGCGGGCCGGAGGCCAATGGCTCTGCCCTGGCCCTTTGCCAGCACTACTACCGACACGGCCATGTGGACCCGGCCAATGACACATTTGACATCGACCCCATGGTGGTCACAGGTGAGCAGGCAGCTTTTGGGGATTAAAATCTCCAGTCTCGGGTCCGGGAGCGATAGCCCAGTGGGTGGGGCGTTTGCCTTGCACGTGGCCAGCCTGTGCCAGCCCGGGTTCGATCTCCGGCATCCCATATGGTCCCCCAAGCACCGCCAGGAGTAATTCCTGAGTGCAGAGCCAGGAGAAACCCCTGAGCATCGCCGGGTGTGACCCAAAAAAGCAAAAATAAAATAAATGTCCACTCTCAAGGGCTCTGTTTGACCTGCGGGAGGCCCCGGGTCCATCTCCTGCCTGGCCTTCTTAGTGTGGGGTGGTGGCAGTGGGGAGTGACTCAGGAATCTCCGCGGTTTTCCCTCCAACTGAAATCCATAGCTCAGCTGGAGCTGGAGTACAGGAGAGTCCTTGCCGTGCAGGCGGCCCACACTGGATGCATCAGCGGCATCTCATAGGGTGCTGCCCCCAACCCCACCGGCATCCCTAAAGGCAGAGCCAGGAGTCAGCCCTGAGCACTGCTGGGTATGACTCTCCCAAACCCAAATGATATCTCAGAGGCGGAGAGATAATACAGTGGGAGGGCACTTGCCTTGCATGTGGTTGACCTGGGATTGATCCTCGGCATCCCAGAGCACCACTGGCTCTGCCCCCAAAAAAAATACAAGAAAAGCGCTGGGGGTGTGGGGGTTTCTGATGGGGATGGCAGCCCCGTGGGACTCTTGGTCTCTGTTGGGCTCCAGGTTCCAGTCCTGCCTCTGCAAACTCCAGCCAGAAGCCTACATGCTGCCCACACACACGCTCTCATACTCAGCCTGAGCCGATGCATTCTTAAATGCACTCTTCCCTCCAACCCTCAGGCCCTGTGGCGGGGTGGGGGTGTTGTTCAGTGCCTGTACTGGGTGCTGAACTGGTAAGAGGGAAGTGAGTCCCGGAAGGGGAGCCGTGGGGGCCAGGGGGGAGGATGGTGTGTGTGTGTGTGTGTGTGTGTGTGTGTGTGTGTGTGTGTGTGCTCTGCCTGGGTCCCCAACAGTGCTGGGAAGCGAGTTCCCTTCTACCTCCGAAGCCGGCGAGAAATGGATGAAAACTCAGGAATCCGATGCAGTTTTAAAAGGGTTTACTTATCACAGGTTCAGGCATACAAATCAGCAAAAGAAAACGCCCGGTGCTTAGGATTCCAGGCTAGAACCCCAGCCACGTGTAGGCCAAGATGGCGGCCACCACGTGTAAAGGCCCTGTAAAGAGGAGACAAAGACAAAACTCCCAAGAAGGGTGCATGCGAGCTCACAAAGAGAGAGCCCCAAAAGTAGCGTGAGAGAGAGGAAGCAGGCTAGTATTATACCCCTGCAACTCAGACCTCCCTCCCACTGTTATGGAAAGCAGGGAGGGTCAAATGCCCTTAGGTAATCCCCTCCCTGCACCTCACCTAGGCCCTTTTATATGCTAATGTTTTGAGCCAATATCTGCCTGGAAAAGCCTTTATAGGGTAGAGAAGGGGTTTTCTAAGATGGCATGTCTCTGTACCAAAGACTAATACTAATGCCAGTTAAATATTTCTCCAAGCCTTCACAAGTCTCTTCTACTTCATGGTAGTTTTGTATTTTAGTTGCCTTTGAGTATATCAGGGAGCCATGCTTGTTTGCTTGGAAGCAAACAGCATTTCTCTCTGGTCTAATTACTTAGGGATCCTACGTGGCCAGGCTAATATGCTGGTAAGATCTAGTTAGTCCCACGATGATTGTGGTAGCATGGGAGAATATTTATACCAGCCAGTACAGAATACATGGTCAGATAAGACTGCCACATTCAGACTACCCCCCTATCTATGAAGTGACCTGCAGGAGGCAATCCAGGGCAGATGCAGAGGCCTAGGCTTTTAGGTGTCCTGCAACATGTGTGGTCGTGTGTGTGTGTGTGTGTGTGTGTGTGTGTGTGTGTGTGTGTGTGTGTGTGTGTGTGTGTGTGTGTGTGTGTGTGTGTGTGGTGTGTGTGTGTGTGTGTGTGTGGGGGTGTCTGTGTTACCTCCCCCAACTGTCATCCTCCTGCTTCCTGACTCCCTGGCACAGACTGCATCCTGGTGGACCCTCCGGATCGACCCCCTGTGCCCCCCGGGATGATTTCTCCTTCGTGGACAGCAGCACCAGTTACAGGAACCTCTCACTCAAATTCCACAAGTATTTCCCGCTCTGCCCTAAGGGGGAGTAGGGAGGGCAGGAGGAGGGCACAGTGTGCTCAGGCCCCCGCGCTCCCTTCCTCACCTGTGGGTGGGGCAGAGTCAGCTTGGGGTAGGGGCGGGAAGTAAGGGGCCCCAGGCACAGCCCCCCTCACCCAAATCCCCACCCCTCACCCTTAGGCTGATCAACGTCACCATCCACTTCCAGCTGAAAACCATCAACCTGCAGAGCCTCATGAACAACGAGATGCCGGACTGTTACACCTTCAGCGTCTTGGTGAGTCCGCGGCCCCACCAGCGGCTGTGATATGCGGGCTGATGCAGTTATCAAAGCCTCCTTTTCGTTTTTTGGGGTACACCCATTATTCCTCAGGGCTTGTTCCTGGCTCTACACTCAGGAATTACTCCAGATGGTGCTTGGGGGTTCCTATGGGATGTCAGGGATTGAAACTCAGTTGGGGGAGGGAAGGGGGTATCAGAGAGCAAACCCCAGTCGGCACTTGCAAGGCAGGCCCCCTCCCGGCTGTGCTGTCCCTCGGCCCCGATGCATCTTTTTGGGGTTTAACACCATGCCCAGTGGTGCTCAGGGCTGACCCCTGTCATTTCTGGCAGTGCTCAGGGGATGCTGTGGGGTGCTGGGGATCAAACGGGTTGGCCACATGCCAGGCATTTCCCTCCCTGAAATGCCACCGCCCTGGCCTTGCTGCAGAGGGCTTCTGAGCCCTGGGGCCGCAGCCCGATGGGAGGATATCTGGGTGGTGGGTGACACCGCCCTGCCGCCCCCACCCTGTTCCCCAGCTGTCCTGCTGTGTCCCTCCCCAGATCACATTTGACAATAGAGCACACAGCGGGCGTGTCCCCATCCGCCTGCAGACACAGGCGCACATCCAGGAATGCAAGCACCCCAGTGTGTTCCGGCACGGTGAGCCCGGAGCCCTGCTCCCCCTGTGCCCGCCTCCTCCTGTGCCCGCCCTCCCACCTGTGCCCGCCTCCCCCGCCCGCCCCACCCAGCCCCCACCTGCGCCCGCCTCCCACCTGTGCCTGCTCCCACCTGTGCCCGCTCCCACCTGTGCCCGCCCCCCACCTGTGCCTGCTCCCACCTGTGCCCGCTCCCACCTGTGACTGTTCCCACCTGCTCCCACCTGTGCCCGCTCCCACCTGTGCCTGCTCCCACCTGTGCCCGCTCCCACCTGTGCCTGCTCCACCTGTGCCCGCTACCACCTGTGCCCGCCTCCCACCTGTGCCCGCTCCCACCTGTGCCCACTCCTACCTGTGCCTGCTCCCCACCTGTGACTGTTCCACCTGCTCCCACCTGTGCCCGCCCCACCTGTGCCCGCCTCCCACCTGTGCCTGCTCCCACCTGTGACTATTCCCACCTGCCAAACCTGTGCCGCCCTACCTGTGCCCGCCCCCACCTGTGCTGCGCCCCACCTGTGCCCGCTCCCCACCTGTGCCTGCTCCCCACCTGTGCCTGCCCCCCCACCTGTGCCCTCTCCCACCTGTGCTCGCCCCCACCTGTGCCCGCTCCCTCACCTGTGCCCGCCTCCCACCTGGCCCACTCCCAAGCCCGCCTCCCCACCTGTGCCCGCTCCCCACCTGTGCCCACTCCCCACCTGTGCCCGCTCCCCACCTGTGCCCGCCTCCACCTGTGCCCGCTCCCCACCTGTGCCTGCCCCCACCTGTGCCACCACTGTTCCGTGGGGGTGGGGGGGCGGTTCTCTCAAGGCCCAGCCCTGCACTGACTGACCAACTTCCCAGGTGCACTCAGAGTCACCCTGGGAGGTGCCCAGCACCCCATTTTATCCCCATCCTGGCCCTGCCCCTCCTCACAGGTGACAACACTTTCCGGCTCCTGTTTGACATGCTTGTCATCCTCACCTGCTCCTTCTCCTTCCTGCTCTGTGCCCGATCGCTGCTCCCTGCGGCTTCCTGCTGCAGACTGTGAGTCCAGCTCCGGGTAGTGGGGCCAGGGGAGGCAACAGGAGGGCAGTGAAGGTAGTGGGCAGTGGGGGCCAGTGGGGCTCTCCCTCAGCCCACTGCTGGCAAGAGGACTTGTGTTTGGGGCAATGCCCAGTGCCACTCAGGGGGCGACTCCCAGCTCTGTGCTCATGGGGTGCTCTCAATGGTCTCAGGTGACCATGCGGTAACAGGGGCAAGGAACCGGACCGATAGTCCAGCAGGTAGGGTGTTTGCTAAGCATGCGGCCGACCCAAGTTCGATCCCCGGCATCCCATATGGTCCCCTGAGTAGTGCCAGGAGTAATTCCTGAGTGCAGAGCCAGGAGTAACCCTTGATCATTGCCGGGTGTGACCCAAAATTTAAAAAAAAAAAGGGTAGAACCTGAGACTCCCCCATATGAAACCCGGGCTCCGCCCTCCAGCCCTTTGAATCTTCTCTGGATCCCTCGAGGGTTTATTTATTTATTTATTTATTTATTTATTTTTGCTTTTTGGGGTCACACCCGGCAATGCTCAGGGGTTACTCCTGGCTCTGCACTCAGGAATTACTCTTGGCGGTGCTCGGGGACCATATGGGACGCCGGGGATCAAACCCGGCCGGCACAGGCCGGCCGCGTAAGGCAAACGCCCTACCCGCTGGGCTATCGCTCCAGCCCCAGGGTTTTATTTTTTGGTATTTTATTTTATTATTATTATTATTATTATTATTATTATTATTTTGCTTTTTGGGTCACACCCGCGATGCTCAGGGGTTACTCCTGGCTCTGCACTCAGGAATTACTCCTGGCGGTGCTCGAGGGACCATATGGGATGCTGGGGATCAAACCCAGGCCGGCATGGGCCGGCCCGCTTCAAGGCATACATTCTAACCGCTGGGCTATCGCTCCGCCCCAAATTTTTTGGTATTTTATTTGGGGGAGGGGCGGCAGGATTTTGGGTCACACTTAGCGGTGCTCAGGACTCACTCTTGGCGTGCTCAGGATGCTGGGGATCAAACCTAGGCTAGCCATTTGCATGGCAAGTGCCTTACTGCTATACTATTGCTCCGGCCCTGGATTTTATTTTAAATTCGCTTCTCTCTTTTATCATTGCAAAAGGTCACAGGAGCATTGGTTGCAGGGGTCTCTCAGTTGTGCATGGGGAGGGAGGAGGGGGAGTGCGTGCAATGCCCCTGTTGCAGTGAGGGGTGGCCTGCTAGGTCGCCAAGGGCAGTGTGGCCAAGAATCTCTGCTCATGCATGTGGGGTCGGTCCTAGCAATGGAACTGGCTGCTGAGCCCTCCTGGAACCTTTGACAGGAGTTTGTCAGTTTCATGTGGCGGCAGAGGGGCCGAGCCATCAGCCTGTGGGAGCGGCTGGAGTTTGTCAACGGCTGGTACATCCTGCTGGTCACCAGCGACGTGCTTACCATCTCTGGCACTGTCATGAAGATTGGCATCGAGGCTAAGGTGGAGCCCTGGAGTGGGCGGGACTCATCGGTGGGCGGGGACGCAAAGTGGGCGTGGTCATTTGGTCCGTAGGTCCTTGGAAAAGACTTGGGTGGGTGGGCGTGGTTATGTTTTCGCCAATGGTGGGCGGGGTTGTGGTGGGCGGAGTCGTAGGAGACTTCCTGACCTCCAGTTCCCTACTGCGCGGGGCAGGTCCATCCTGGATGGGGATGAGCCTACTTTGTGGGGTGCTCGAGTGACCTTGCAGTGCCCGGGGCTCAAACCTGGGCCCCTGCCGCATGCACAGCCCCGCAGTGCCGTCTCCCGACCCCAAGGGGTTGAGCTCCTTTCCGCCCCCAGAACCTGGCGAGCCACGACGTCTGCAGCATCCTCTTGGGCACCTCCACGCTGCTCGTCTGGGTGGGCGTCATCCGGTACCTGACCTTCTTCCACAAGTACAATGTAAGACTGCGGGGGTGGGAAGGGGAGCCCCTCCCTCAACCCCCTCCTGCGCCCCAGTGCCCGGCCCTGCCTGCCCGGAGCCCCACGGCGCCTCCCTCCCTCCCCTCCCCACTGCAGATCCTCATCGCCACGCTGCGGGTGGCCCTGCCTAGCGTCATGCGCTTCTGCTGCTGCGTGGCCGTCATCTACCTGGGCTACTGCTTCTGCGGCTGGATCGTTCTGGGGCCCTACCACGTGAAGGTAGGGGGCCATCGGGGCGGGCTGGTCTGTGCTCGGAGAGCACTCTTGGGCGGCTTGGGGGTCCATCTGGGGTTCCCGGGGAGCAAACCCGGGTTTGCCATGTTCAAGGCTAGCCTATCTCCTCTCCCCCTGCCTGAGCAGCTGCTCAGTGCTCAGGGGCGCACGTGTGCTCGCAGGAACTGGATTGGGGCCAGCTTACATGCAAGGCAGTCTTTCTGTGCTGTCTTTCTGGTCCGCTCTTTCTTGTGGGGGTTGGTCAGGTTTTGGGGGGCTCCTCCTGGCAGTACTGGGGAAACATGGAGCATCTGGGATTGGCCAAGGTCAGCCACGAGCAGGGCAGCTCCTTAAATTAACCACAGTGCTCTCTTCTGGACCCTGAGCCGATTATTTTTGCCTTTCCAGTGGTGGTCTCTCTTTTTTTTTCTCCTTTTCTTTAGGTTTTGTTCCACACCTGATGGTGGTCAGGGCCTCCACCTAGCTCTGCGCTGGAGGGTCACACCTCCAGGTGGTGCTTGTGGTGCTGGGGTTGGCTGCATGCAAGGCAGCACCTTCGCCTCTGTGCTGTCTCTCTGGCCCGAGTCCACCTCTTAGACTTCAAGGCCGATTCCTGGCCTGTGGAGGCCTGTGGGCTCTGGAGTCCCCTGGGGCTGTCCCCAGAGGTATTCAGGGGACCATGCGGCGAAAGTGCAGGACCCTGGGCCCCACAAGCCAAGGTGGCCTTGACCTTGTGCAGTGGCCTATACAGTGACCGGCCCCCATGGCCCTATCCTGTGATGGGTCAGTGGCCCATGGTGCCCTGTGCCCCCGCGCCACCCCCTGACCCGCCGCTCTGCTCTCTGCAGTTCCGCTCCCTGTCCATGGTGTCCGAGTGCCTCTTCTCGCTCATCAACGGGGACGACATGTTTGTGACGTTTGCTGCCATGCAGGCCAGCAGGGCCGCAGCGGCCTGGTGTGGCTCTTCTCCCAGCTCTACCTCTACTCCTTCATCAGCCTCTTCATCTACATGGTGCTCAGCCTGTTCATCGCGCTCATCACGGGCGCCTACGACACCATTAAGGTTAGCCGAGGGGCTGACCTTGGAGCTCCCTGAGCCTCCCTAGGAGTGATCCCTGAGTGCCTCAGAACCAGGAGTAAGCCCCCGAGCAGTGCTGGGTGTGTGCCCCCCCCCCCCCCCAGGAAAAGAGTGGATGGTTTCCGCAAGGTTGAGAAGGTTCAGCGCATGGGTGGAAGCCGGAATACTCGCTCAGGCTATGCATGCAAAAAATATTTCCTCCAGCCTCCCCCCCCCCCCCCCAATATGTGGCTACATTTACATGCAGCCCTCAGGAGGCTCCAGCCGGTCCTGACGTCCTTGAACTGGGCCATCCCAGGCTGCTTTGGGTGCTGGAGCACAGAAGTTGCCCCCTCAGTCACCCAGCAGGTTGTACACAGCAAAAGGCGCCCTCCCCTCTTTGTGTACACAGCAAAGGGAGTCAGGGTAGGTCTCCAGGCAGCAAATTAGGAGGCACTGCTGGTGAAGCAAGTGCAAAGGCCGGGGGTGGGCAGAAAACGGAGGGGCGCGCCACGTGGTGGGGGCTGACCTGAAGGGCCATGGAAGTGCCCCCATCCACTCACAAAGGCCTGCTGCCCCCACCCCCACCCTCCCAGCACCCCGGAGGTGGCGGTGCCGAGCAGAGCGAGCTGCAGGCCTACATTGCACAGTGCAAGGACAGCCCCACTTCTGGCAAGTTCCGGGGGGGAGCGGCTCTGCCTGCAGCCTCCTCTTGCTGCTGTGGCAGGTACGACCCTGGCACCCCGAATTGGGGCGGGGAAGGGCCCCCACGGGGTGCACAGCTTGCCTTCCTTGGAGTTTGACCCTGCTGCTGCTACCCTTCCAGGGACACCCCTGAGGATCGCTCGCTCCTGGTGAATTGACTCACAACCCCGGACCACACTTGAGATGAACTGCTGAGACGCACACTTATTTATTTCAAAGAGTTTGACTATAAAAAGACCAGACCCTTGCCGCGCCGCCGGGTCAAGGCTCGGGCCAGTCTGTCGGACACTGGGATGGGTGCTAATAAAGGGGAAACAAACGTCTAGAGCCTCATCTCTAGCGGGAGGGGATGCTACCCGCCCTAGTTGGTAGCGGCCCCTTTTAAGGTGCCGCCACGCTCGGGAGGCCGGGCCCGGCGCAACCTTGCAAGCCGGGGGGGGCGGGGGGCTGTGGCGCGCCCTGCGGCGAATAATTTAAAGGGCCGCGGCTGCCCGGCGGAACGCTAGCGGTGTTGGTGAGAGTGGACCCCGGCTACGAGGTCCCTGGGTGAGTCTGGGTTTCAGTCGGCCTTGCAGGGGCGACCCTTCTGGGTCGTTCGCGAACCCTCAACTTTCTCAAGATCTGTTCTCCACGGATTCCTGCTAGTCCCTAACCTTTTGATCCTCCCATCCCCCTTCCCCCCATTCCAGGCCGGTGTTTCCGCACAGGTAGACAGGTACACCCTAGGGTGGCAGGGGACTAGGTAGTTCTGATTTCCATGTAGTGTCTAAGAGGGTCCCCTGTGCCTTCCCAAGTTTCCACGAATTCTCTTACGGTGCCAGAAACATCCTCAGCCTACCAGAAAAGCCCCAGTGTTATTCCAGCATTCCTTGGAATCTCCCAGTAAGTTTCCAGTGCCACCCCCCCACCCCCAGTTATTCAGCGTCCCTGGTTACTCGCCCAGCATCGGTTCCAGAGACCCAGTGATGTTCTTTCTAACCCCCTCCGAGACCCCATAACTTTACTGCCCGGAGATAGTCCACCTTCAGTGTCCACCGCTCCATTCCCAGAGCTCTGGCACCTCCGCACCGCCCCGGACCGCTAGTGTAGGAGCTCCGAGTTGCACGCCAGTTCCCTCCCCGGAGGGCAGGGGGCCTGCGTCTCCCGGACCCCGGCTCGAGGGGCCAGTTTAACGAGAGCGGGGACAGGAGCCCTCACTGGGCACGGAGTGCGGTCTAGGGGTCCGTCGATCCTGCTAGGTCAGCCCCGGAGAATGTCCAGGCATGGGACGGACCCCCGTGCCTTGCTGTTGGCTGTGGGTGCTCGGCCGGTTGCCCTTGGTCCCAGGTGGGGCTAGATAGACGGGGCGTCGTCCCCGTAAGTAGGTGAAGGGACCCAGACGACGTTACGAGGAGTTTCCCCCCTAGCCGGGGTTCCGAGGTCAACTCGCCCCACCCCTCTGCTCCGCAGCGTCGCTCCCGAGGAGCCTGAACCCCCGGGGGCCGGCAGAGGGGCCGCCCAGGCGACGGGTACGAAGTGGGCAGGGCTTGGGCGCAGGGGCACAGTTGGTGGTGGGGGAAGGGGCGGACTCAGGCACGACCTGCTCGGCTTCCTCCTCCAGCTTCTGTTCCCCGAGACTCCGGACTACGAGATCTGCCGCCGGGCCCGAAAAGAGCCATGGACGCTCCACTGCAAACCGGAATGGTAAGGGATTGGGGGATCGGTTGGGGGCAGGGGGAATCGGCGGCAAGCGCGGCGCGGTGAGGACTACAACTCCCGTCGTGCTCAGCGCGCAGCATCGCGATCTCGCGAGAGATTGGCTACGTCTGTTGGGGCGGAACTACGTTTCCCGGCGTGCTCCGCGCATCGGCAAGCCCGCAAGGAAAGAGTTTGCGCCCCCGGGAGGGAGCAGCGCCGGCCCATTCTGCAGATGGGGACGTCGAGTCCCGGGTTGACTGACACCTCCTCGGGGGCGGAGGGAACCGAGGGGGATGGAGCCCTCGAAGGCTCGGCGGGGCGTGGATGCGATGCGCAACCGGTGCCGTTCGTTCCGCAGGTGCTGGGCATGATGATCGGGGCCGGAGTCGCGGTGCTGGTCACGGCGGTGCTCATCCTCCTGCTGGTGCGGAGGCTTCGCGTACCCAGTGAGGATCCTGGGGGACCCCTCTGGGGGAGGCTGCGGGGTGGGAAGGGCCAGTGTCCGGATCCCCGAAGGCCGCAGAGATGGGGCTTGCTGCAATCGGCACGCAGCGCCCCCACGGCTGGCGGCGCATTCTGCAGAGCCCGGACCTGGAGTGAGTTGCCTTCTCTCCCCCCTCCAACTTCATCCCAGAAACCCCAGCCCCGGAGGGCCCGCGGTATCGATTCCGGAAGAGAGACAAAGTGCTTTTCTATGGCCGGAAGATTATGCGGAAGGTGAGTCCAGGGCTCCTGGGGTCCCGTGGCCACACCGAGGCCCTTTCCGTCTAATTCCACTTCTTGTCTCATCTTTGAATCTGTTCCCACGGAACTGCCAGTTCACCGCTTCCCCCTTCCCTTTAATCCTCCCAGGTGTCACAGTCAACTTCCTCCCTAGTGGATGCCTCAGTCTCCACCACTTCCCGGCCCCGCATGAAGAAGAAACTTAAAATGCTCAACATTGCCAAGAAGTAAGGCAGGACAGTGTGCTGGCGCCGGAGGGGCGGGAGGCGGAGCCACCCGGGACTTCTCAGGGACCAGCCCCAGTGAAGGGCAGATCTAAGGGTTCTTTGAAGTCCCGGACTGTCTGGGAGCAGGAGCTGGGAATCTCAGGGTGGCTGAGGCTGGAGCAAGGGCTTGCTCACAGGTCCCAGACATCAGCAGGAAGCCAGCGCTGGCTGCGCTCTTATAGGGAGCTGTGCCAGAGATCTGCAGTGTCCACAAGGCCACCTTCCCAGGCTGGACTCTAGAGTCTAGACCGAGTCTGACATACAAAAAAGTGCCACTTCTGGAAGTTCACCCACACCTTGAAAAGCTCTGACTGTCTATCCAGGGTCTTAGTGGATAGGCCATCTTGGAGTTCTCATCAGGGGATTTGGCCATTTTATTTTAGTTTTTTTTTTTTTTTTTTGGGTCACCGGCATGCTCAGGGGTTCTCCTGGCTCGCACTCAGGTATTCGCGGTGCTCGGGGCCATATGGAATGCCGGGATCGCCCGGCCGGCTCGGGCGCCGTGTGTAAGGCCGCCTCCGGGCCCCCCTTAATTTTTGGTAAAAGCCTGTTATCAATATCTCAGGCTGGGTGGACTATCTACCACTCTGCCACAAAAGACGCAGCTCTGGATGTGTACATGAGTGAACAAGAGTTACTAATAAAACTTTATTTGTAGAAACAAGAGGCAGGCTTGATTGAGAAGAGGGCCAGTGTACTAATAAAACTTTATTTGTAGAAGCAAGAGGAGGGCCTGATTGGGCAGAGGGCCAGACACTGCTGACCCTGGCACTATGTGTCTTCAAGAAGGGCCACACGGGGCAGTCCTGAGGGGTGCCTGAACATTCTCCTTGTTCCCTCCACACACTCCTGTCCTCCTCTCCCTCTCTCAGGATCCTGCGCATCCAGAAGGAGACACCCACGCTACAGCGGAAGGAGCCCCCCCCCCCTCGGTGCTGGAGGCTGACCTGACTGAGGGTGACCTGGCCAACTCCCACCTGCCCTCTGAGGTGCTCTACATGCTCAAGAATGTCCGGTTAGTGTTGGGGTACTGCAAGGGGAAGGGCCTGGGGCCTCAGGTGCAGTCTGACCCCCGCATCCCTGACCCCGCTGCAGGGTGCTGGGTCACTTTGAGAAGCCTCTGTTCCTGGAGCTGTGTCGTCACATGGTCTTCCAGCGGCTGGGCCAGGGCGACTATGTCTTCCCGGCCAGGCCAGCCAGATGCCAGCATCTACGTGGTGCAAGACGGCCTGCTGGAACTCTGTCTGCCGGGACCCGTGAGTGGGCGCCGCGAGGGCAAGGGGGCAGTGGGAAGGGCCGCAGGAGACCAGCAGGGCCAGGAGCCAGGTGGGTTTGTAGTCTTTATTGTTTTATGCTTTGTTTTGGGGCCAACCAGGCAAATCAGGGCTTACTCCCGGTCTGCACTCAGGACTCAGCCTGACATGTGGGGTAGCAAGGATCCAACCCAGCTGTGTGCAAGGCAAGCGCCACCCCCACTGTACTGCCTCAGTCCGGCCCCTTGCTTCTGTGTTCTGGAGGCTCCACTGAGCTGTCCTCAGGGCTTACTACTGGCCCTGTGCCTAGGGATCCCTCCTGGTGGGCTCTGGAGACCCTGTGGGGTGCCAGAGATTGAACCTGGGCCAGCTATGTGCACATAAAGCTGCCTACCTGCTTACTGTCGCTACTGTCGCTCCAGTCCTATTAGTTCTTTATTTTATTAAAGAACCATGGTTGGGTCGGAGTGATAGCACAGTGGATAGGGAATTTGCCTTGCACGCAGCCAACCCGGGTTCAATCTCCAACATCCCATCTGGTCCCCCGAGCACTGCCAGGAGTAATTCCTGAGTGCAGAGCCAGGAGTAACCCCTGAACATCGCCAGGTGTGGCCCAAAAAGCAAAAAAAAATAAATAAATAAAATAAAATAAAGAGGGGCCTGCGCGATAGCCCAGGGGGTAGAGTGTTTGCCTTGCACACGGCCGGCCTGTTCAACTTGCACGCGGCCCAGGTTCGATCCCCGGCATCCCATATGGTCCCCCGAGCACTGCCAGGAGTAATTCCTGAGTGCAGAGCCAGGAGTAACCCTTGAGCATTGCCGGGTGTGACCCAAAAAGCAAAAAAAAAAAAAATAATAATAATAATAATAAAAAATAAAAAAATAAAATAAAATAAAGAGCCATGGTTGATGAAGTTCTTGAGTTTTAGACGTACACTGATGAGCACTAATTCCACCACCAGTGTCGACCTCCCTCAGTAGTGTCCCAGGTCCCCTCCTGCCCCCAAGGCAGCCAAGGATTGGTGATTTCTTAATTTTTTTTTTGCGCTTTTTTGGGGGTCACACCCAGTGATGCTCAGGGGTTACTCCTTGGCTCTTCACTCAGGAATTACTCCTAGCAGTGCTCAGGGACCATATGGGATGTCGGGATAGAACCGGGTTGGCCACGTGCAAGGCAAACGCCCTACCCGCTGGGCTATGGCTCTGGTCCTTTGGCCTTGGAGACCTCGTGATTTCAGGGACCAACTCCAAACCTTCCACCAGCAAAACCTGTGCAAGTAGGGCTTTGAACCAGCTCAGATGACTGAGTTGGCTTTGGAGAAGGGGCAGGCAGGCACCCCACAGAGGGAATGTGGGGTGTCCAGAGTCTGGGGTGCTGCTTTCCATGTGGCGGTGGGTTTAGGGGGTCAGACTGCAGGAATGAGGGTGAGCACCTGGGAAAATGCGGGTGTGGGGGGGGGCGTGAGGGGTTGTGGGCAGCGCAGCTCAGCAGCTCCCCTGGTGTCTCAGGACGGGAAGGAGTGTGTGGTGAAGGAGGTGGTGCCCGGGGACAGCGTCAACAGCCTCCCTGAGTATCCTTGACGTCATCACTGTGAGTGGCCGGCCACGGGGAGGCGGGATATGTGGGTTGGCCCAGTGGGGCAGGCTTGGAGGGGGGACCCCTGGGAATCCCTGTTGCTGCCAAAGAAGGGCGGGCGGGGCCGGAGGAGGTTGCACGGCCCCTGACCTTCATTTTCTTCACCCCACCCCTCCCCAGGGTCACCAGCACCCCAGCGCACCGTGTCCGCCCGGCCGCCCGCGACTCCACCCGTGCTGCGGCTGCCAGTGGAGGCCTTCTCCTCCGTCTTCACCAAGTACCCGGAGAGCTTAGTGCGGGTGGTGCAGGTCCGTGCACCTCCCGCTGGCGTCCTGGCTGTCCCTCTGGGCCGGAGCCCCGCAGCCTGCAGGCACCCCAGCCTTGCTGCTCAGCCCCGACCCCTTTGCTGTTGGTGACCTTCAGCCCAGCCTTTCACTGCCCGTCCCCTGCACCTCCGAGGTGCCAGTTGCTTCGCCGCTCAGGATCCACACTCTTTGTGGTTTTGTTTTGCCGGTGGGGGGGCAACTCACTCCTTTGGTGCTCAGGGCGCGGGCTTCGAGGTGGTTCCTTGTATTTGGAGCGGGTGCAGCGGGAGCTAGACCATGCCCTACAAGGCGCAGAATCGGGACCTTCTGTTTGCAGAGCTTGTGCTCCCTTTGAGGCAACCTCCCTATGCTACCTTTTTTCTGACCACGCCCCGGCCACGCCCCTGTCTAAGCACGCCCCTCCCAGGGCCACGCCCCTCTAGCCACACCCTTTCCAGACCACGCCTTGTCTAGACACACCCTTCTGTGACCCCGCCCCTCTAGCCACACCCTTTCTCGACCACGCCCCTGACTAGCTCCATCAGACACACCTCCTAACCAGACCTCTGCCCACACCCTCCAGGCACGCCCTTCATCGCCAAGACCCTTTCTTGGCCACACCTCCAACCACACTCCTTCCAACCACACCCTCCCGACCACACACCCTCCCGACCACACCCTCTCCCGACCACACCCCTCCCGACCACACCCCTCCGGACCCGTCTCTGCACATCCGTGACCATGACCCCGCCCCCACCCCAGATCATCATGGTGAGACTGCAGAGAGTCACCTTCCTTGCGCTTCACAACTACCTGGGCCTCACCAATGAGCTCTTCAGCCACGTGAGTTGGAGAGGGGTGCTCGGGAGGGTCAGGGTGTGTTGTGGGGGCTGGGGGGGTTATATGGGCGCGTCCTGCCCAGATCCTGCCACATAGGCCACTGTCCACCCCTCAGGAGATCCAGCCGCTGGGCGCCTTCCCCAGCCCTGGCCTTCCTGCCCGGACCAGCCCTGTGCGGGCTCCAAGCGCGTGGTCAGTACCTCGGCCACCGAAGAGCCCCGGAGAGCCCAGGCCGGCCGCCAGACCCCACTGGGGCCCCCTGCCCGGACCTGCAGGTACCCCGCAGACCCCTGTTGGCTTCCAGCCCAGAATCCCCAATGGCAGCCCCCTGTTCTCTCAGACTCTGTTTAAACTGACCCTTTCCCTTTAAGTATCCCCTGCCCTAATTTGAGTTTATGCATCCCCTGGGAACCCCTGGACTGGGCCCCACTAACCCATTAGAATGACTTTGTCTCGGGACCAGAGCAATAGTACAGCGGGGAGAGCATTTGCCTTGCACACAGCTGACCCAGGTTTAATCCACAGCATCCCATAGTCCCCGAGCACCTGCAGGAGTAATTCCTCAGTGCAGAGCCAGGAGTATCCCCAGAGCAGTGCTGGTGTGGCGCTACCCCCCAAAATAAGAATGGCTTTACCTTATCTCAGGTCACCAGGAACTCAGAGCCGCCCCTCCCCTCTCCCCTCGATCCCCCCCCACCTAGCCTTATACCTGGCGACTCCAAGGGCCCAGTTGCCTGAGCCCCCTGTCTCCCACAGGGGATCCGGTGAAGCCGCCCACCTCCCTGGACACCCCCTCTGCCCCGCTACTGAGCCGCTGTATCTCTATGCCCGTGGACATCTCAGGTTTGGGAAGAGTTGGGGAGGGGCGCCGCCTCTGTCTTCTTGGGGGAGGGACTGCTGCCCCCAGCCTGTCAGGGCTCACTCCTGACTGCTCAGGGATCACTCCTCAGAGCACTTGGGACCCTGTGTGGTGCTGTGCGTAGTATTAGGGCTTGCAGAGACATCCAGGACCTGCCTGTCCATAGTCACTGGTTTTCTAATCTGATAAATGGACCAACAATCCCAGCTCTGGGCCGGAGTGATAGTACAGTGGGTAGGGCATTTGCCTTGCATGCACCCAACCTAGATTTGATCCCGGCGTTGCATGTGGTTCCTGGAGCACCACCAGGAGTAATTTCTGAGTGCAGAGCCAGGAGTAACCCCTGCATATTTCTGGGTGTAATCCCCCAAAAAAAAAAACAGGCCAGCTCAGTGGGGCCCGGTCAGCTGTGCCCCAGGTGCATGCGGGATCCTTTAGTCGTGTCTGCAGAGAACCGCGCAGAGGCAGTGCAGGTGAGGGCCAGCCCCTGTGCCCAGCCCTGTCCTCATCCTTGTGGTGCCCCAGGTTTGCAGGGCAGCGGCCCCCGCTCGGACTTTGACATGGCCTGTGAGCGGCCGCATCTCTGTGTCGCTGCAAGAAGAGGTTTCGGGGCTCCCCAGGCAGCCCCTGCTCGG